>JAAGKR010001914.1:52185-109135 GCA_011419295.1 Clarias macrocephalus
CGCAGACCATTTTTCAACATATTTCAATTGTTCAATGCATATATAAATGAAGATATACAGTAAACCATGTTTGTACTTGAATAGCTGTCTAATTTCTTCATGCTGGATTTCTTTTAAACTTTTCTGGGATCTGATATGTCCATCTGAGGTGTTTAGTTTTTCAATGGCTCATTCATAATTTAACCTGCCTGCGTTAGGGAAGAATTTAACTTTTCATAACTTTGTATGGAAAATTCCTACTATTGCATATGAAATAGTATTTATTAGTAATTCCAAGGAAGTTGTTGCATTATTCAACAGAGTTGTTAGCATAAGCATCAGTGTAAATGTGCCAGGGTTATCTCAACAGCTACTGTAACTTAGTCCCAAAAAAGAAAAAAAAAAACTAATAATAATAAGCATCTAACAAGACAATAAACAGGCATAAAAGACACCAGTCAAATAATTAATTAAAAATATTCCATCAAACCATCCACTTTTTTTTTTAGTTTGTTTTTAAAGTGCTGTATATTGTACATTTCCATGCGCATAGACTTCCAGAAGGTTGTTGCTCTCACAGAGCAGTATGCAATATGATTGGCAGAGAAGTACAGGGAACCTCAGATTGCGAGTAATGTGGTTTACGAGTGTTCTGCAAACCGAGCAAATATTTTTAATAAATTTTTAATTGGAAACCGAGCAAGTATTAGCTTACGAGTGCCGAGTATCATGTATCACGCATGCGACTCTTATTTTGACACTGAGCGGCAAGTGATCACAACTGAGCCAATGATTTTTCTCTCTCTTGCGCTGCGGAATTATGGGTAATCCTATGTGTGTGCGCAGGCGTAATTTGACACTGTGCCCAGGCACACACACACACACCCATCCACACACACCCACACACAATTTGAGTTTTCATTATTTCTTATGGGAAAATTCTGTTTGGTTTACGAGTGTTTTGGAATACGAGCCCGCTTCCGGAACGAATTATGCTCGTAATCCAAGGTTCCACTGTATGTTAGAGTGGTGCAGGACGTGTACCGTATGAGAGCTGTAAGACAGTGGTGAGATGTGCTGTAGGTGTGACAGAAGAGTTCAAGGTGGAGGTGGGTCTGCATCAAGTATCGACTCTGAGCCCAATCTTGTTTGCTCTGGTGATGGAAAGGCCGATAGATGAGGTTCAGCAGGAGTCTCCATAGACCTTGATGTTTGCAAATGGCATTGTGCTGTGTAGCGAGAGCAGGGAACAGGTGGAGGAAAATCTAGATAGGTGGAGGTGAGCTCTGGAAAGCAGAGGAATGAAGGTTAGCCGCAGCAAGACAGAATAATGTTTGTGTGTGAGAGGGACCCAAGTGGAACGGTGAAGCTACAGGAAGAGGAGTTAGAGAAGGTGCAGAGGTGAGAGAGGACATGAAGTTAGTGAGAGAAGAGGATGCGAAGGATGGGGTTAGATGGAGGCAGATGATTCACTGTGACGACTTCTGAAAGGGAACAGCCGAAAGACAAAGAAGATGTAGCTGCTCTTTCAGTATGTACTTTCACCTTGTTACTGTCTATTGTAACCACTCATGGAATCTCTCTCATCCAATCAGATTACTTGGTCTATAATACTAACTGGTATATAATGAGGCTTAACCCTAGCTTCTTGGTTGCTTGTCTTATTCTTACACTCTCCGTATGTGGTCACTGGCTCTTGGTCAACCCGCAATTCCTTTTTTTAATAATTAATTTATTGGTGCTTTGCAGAATGTTTCAAGTTTATGTTAATGAACACTATAAACATTATGGTCTCTTCTGTGCAAGTACTTGCCATATACTGCATGTTGCAAGACTCAACATTCTGGACCTTTTAAAGTGGTGAATATTTCTCTTGTGTCTATTTAAGAAATACATTTTTGTACTAGGAAAGTAGTAAAAAATGAATACATTTGCTGAATGTTTAATCTTGAAGCCAAGTGTTATTAACTTGTGCTTGTATTTTTATGATGAGGTGTACTGATGCAGTACAATACTTATATGGTTCTATAAGCACAGTGTTAATGTGTTCAAAGTAATATACAGTAAATACTGTTATTATTGATTTATTTCCTAGTGGCCTCTGACATGAAAACAGAAAGTACACATACTGTATAATTTTGCATTGTACATTCATCTCAATTTTTTACATTTCTCTTTTTACATTTCTTGCATTTTTCCCTATTGCAGTAAAATCTTCATATCATTCTGTTCTATCATATCTTTCTTTTTTAGGTCCCGAACAGTCGTATGAACATTTTGATGCATATAAGATAAAACAAATGACAAAAAAGCAACAAATAAATTTTGATTTTGAATTCAAACTATACCAATAAGCAGGTTACGTTTAATGCTATATAATCAGCTAAAACATTAACATGCAAAACAGTAAACTGTAAGGTGACCGTTTTGTGTGGAATGTTTTTCAGATTCCGCACACTTTTTTGCAACTGTAAAAAATCGGCAACTGTACTGTAAATCCACTTTATTAACAACTTTTAGTAGACCTGAATATTTATGTAGTTAACTTAATCAACCAGTCATGTGGCAACAGCACAGTTTTGAAAAAAACTGGCCACGGTTCTGCGTACATTCGTAGATGCAAACAAATCACGGAAGTCGCTCACGTGTATTATACAAAAAGTAGACACTGCAGTGCACCAGATACCAATATTTACAAGCAAGTGAATGTATGTTCACTGTGTGTAGTAAATGTATAAAATGTCTAAAGTCCAGTATATTGTATGTGTGCGCGCGTGGGGGTGCGAGAGAAATTAGTTTCAACGGTTTCAATGAATCAGTCCAGAAGCACGATGAAAGAAAATGTCTGTCATGTAAAGCTGTCCTGATAGAGAATAATATTCATTTCCGAAAAATCCTCAACAGTCTAATACATTGACTGAAAAACAGCTCAGAGACAAAATTGCGTCCGGGATTCCCTTCATGTTTTAAAGGCGCACTGTTATATTTGACATGTGCAAGATTCATTTCCTTAGGCGTGGCTATAGTTTTTGGCCACATGATGGCAGTGTCGGGTAAGGGAACAGAGATTTAGTCAAGTGGATTGGTGTGCTTTACGTTGTATATTTGTATCCAAGGTGTATACGACTCACTCTGTCGGACTTGAGAACAAATCCGACTTACGAACATGCTCCCAGAACGGAACGCTTTTGAAGTCGGGACTACCTGTGTTTGTGATCTCTGTGACTTTAGACTTTGCCTGGTTGCTGGTACTATTGAATATTTTACAATCTGGTGATATTCTAAAATGTAAAAAACGAAATGAAAAACAATAAATGAGCAGCAGTTTAGCGATTGAATTAGACCTTGTGGATTAGAAGAACATGGCCAGAAGGATGAGCCATGAGAACAGAACTTAAATAAGTACTTCCATTTACAACCGTGGTCAGCAGAAAAGCAGAAACATACAGAAGGCACAGACTCTGGGCAGGTCTTTCCCAAGGATCACTGAATCTTTTACCCATGGTTGCCTCATATTCTTGTTGGCTGACCAGAATAGGGCCTGATGTCCTCTTCTGCTGTTGTAGCTCATCCATCTTATCATTTGATGTACGTTGATGACTTTCAGCCTGCAGACCCTCTGCTCACAGGATGTTTATTTATTTATGTTTTTTACACAATTCTATGAAAACACAACATACTTTGTGTTTTCCCAACAGATCCATTTCTGAATACTCAAACACATCTGGTACCAATTTCTATATCCACCCTATATGCCATGATTATGAAGTTCACACTTTTTTTCCCTTATATTTTAATTAACTTAGTTTTATTATTTTTTATTATTATTTATTTATTTATTTATTATTATATAAGCATTACCCAAACCCTTGGCCCAAAGTGTGCCAAGAAAGCATTCCCCACTGCATTACACCACCGGCCTGGCCTATTGACACAAGACAGGTTGGATCTGTGGATTCATGAGCTTGGCACCAAATTCTGACGCTACCATCTGTGTGCCTCAGCAGAAATCGAGATTCATCAGACCAGGCTATTTTTGTCTTCTTCCAGTTTTTCAACTGTCTAATTTTAGTTATCCTGTGCCTGCTACAGCCTCAGCTTTCTGTTCTTGGCTGACAGAAGTGGAACCCAAAATGACCCATCAGTGTTGTTCTGAGATGTTTTTTGTGCTCGCCACAAATGTATCCCGAAGTGCTTATGTGAGTTGCGGTAGCTGCCAGTCTAAGCAGTCCGGATGTTCTCTCCTGACCTCTTATATCAACTGGACATTTCCATCTGCAGAACTGCCACTCAGTGGGTGTTTTTTCTTTAATATTTACCATTATGAGTAAACTTGAGATACTGCGACAGTATGCATGTGTCACTGGGGTCACATTTTACTCCCCATTCTGATGGTTAGCTTTTCCCAAGAAAGCCAATTAGTCATTTTGAGAAATTATTCATTTATCTTCTATATCACTCTTATTCTGTTACAGGGGATCCTATCCAAAGAAGACTTTGGGCACACACACTATGGGCAATTTGGAAACGCCAATTAGTCTAATCTGCATGTCTTTGGACTTTGGGTGGAAACCCACCAAGCACATTGGAGAGCATCCAAACTTAACCCACACAGACCCAAGACGGGGAATCAAACCCGGAGGTGCGAGTCCACATTGTGAACCTCTACGCCACCGTGCTGCCAATAAGTAGAGAAATCTCCCCAACAAAGCTGTTTTGACCCTGTTTAGTTTATCTCCCCTTTGTTCCGCTCTCTAGGACTCTCCTGCCACGCCCTCCTAGTTTTGTTCTCACTAACGATCAAAACTAGCTCGGAACTAGGGCTATGGACAAGAGTCTTAAACTCCATCAAAACTAGCTTTAGCTTTAGCACAATCAGGAAGATAGCCACTCTGCACAATGTGAAAAACGATTATAAGACAAAGAAACTGAGAAACTAAGGTGCCGGGGTGAATCCTGTAACCATCATACACTAGGTTGTGAGGACTTCCTCATATGACTTGCCTGAAAAACAAGACTCTTCGTCTTTATGGCTTGAAGAAATCATGACAAATTTTCACAATAAACACTATACCCCGTCTCTTACATTGAATACTCCTGCGATTCTCTCAAATCTTAATTTTTGAACCGAACAGATATCTTGACGTCTCAATTACATTTTGTTTTTATGCCCAGACTTATACACGAAACCGTTGGCCTTGGTCCAGAGCATCTGAACAGAAAGCTGTTGGGATTTCTTAAAGTTACACATCATAATCATAACTCAGTTAATAGTCAAAGATGCACCATAGAGGTAACAACTGATGTGATTCCAGGTTCGAAAGGATAAACAAATGATTTTATCTGCTGATGTCCTTTTATAATGAATAGCATACTGTATGTGAGGCATACGAACTTGAATCATTATCCTGCTATCCTAATTGCCCAGTCCAGAACCCAGTCATACACGTCAAAACTCTGCCTTCAGGTAGTCAGCATTTGCAATTACAATGACTTACGATTTATTTATTTCCAAGAAACAACTCCACCACAGCCACACAGAACACCACTGTTTTATGTTATCTGTGAAATGTTCAAAGAGTGATGACAACCCACGGTGCTTTCGATGCGGTTAACGTGAAGCCATACTGTGATGAAGCTGTGTGTATTTCTTTGTTCTGCTGAGTTGTAAGTCTTCATCATATTTAATTTGATCAGTCCCCGTGTACTCTGGAAGGAAACAATCAAATGTTTATAACGCTTTCTATCCTGCACACTAATGGCTGTATGCCTCAGAAGATTGCATCAAATCTGTCTCAAGTATGCCTGGCATCAGGCTCTCTACTAAGTGTAACACATGTAATGTGACCAGAATGAGTCAGTAATAGGGCAGATCCCTTGACTTTGGTTTGTGCAGCACAATGTCTGGCTGTGAACAAGGTCTTGAAAAAGTGGCAACCTGAGGAACCTTATATTAAAAAATCATTTTTATTCGCAGACACTGATCGTCTAGACCGCTTTATTCTGTATACAGTGTCACGGGGGGCCTGGAGCCTATCCCGGCAGACTTGGGGCACGAGGCGGGGTACATACTGGACAGGGTGTCAATCACACACTACAGGCAATTTAGGGAATGCCAATTAGCCTAATCTGCATATGGTAGGAAACAGAACATGCACACAGAATCGAACTCAGACCCTGGAGGTGCAAGGCGACAGTGCTAAACACTACACCACTGAATGTCTTATTATTATTATTATTATAACCAATAAATCTTGTTCACAGTAGCGTTAAACATAGCATAAAAAATATTAAAAAGCCATTCTCTTTCATTCAAGAAAATGGTGTTCCTTTTTTTTTTTTTTTAACTGAATTAAATTTTTTTATTGAAATGAATAGAATTCTTTACTCTGTTTTCCTACGTGTGGCCTAAATATCACAGATCAAGATCTTTGGTCTTCTACAGTAGGTAACAAAAACAGTGTATTTTCACATGTGAACTGCACCATACCATAACGACATCTACAGTGTAACACACACTGACAGGGTCACAGGGGCCTTGAGCCTATTCCTGGAGATTTAGGCAGGGTACACGCTGAACAGAAATTCATCGCGGACGTGCACACTTACTTAAAGTCAATTTGGGAACGCAGATTAACCTAATCCGCATGTCTTTGGACTGTGGGAGGAAACCCAACAAGCACGGAGAAAACATGCAAACTCCATGCACACGGACCAAGACGGAGACGGAGGTGCGAGGCAACACAGCTAACCACCAAGCCGCTGTTGTTAATTAGTAGCTATGCGTTTTAGTAGATCCTGATGGTAAAACGGTATAAGATGGAAACAAACCCATTAAACGACATATGTGTCTTAACGTATTTTATGTCAGAGTCCCACTTCAGTTTATATTTATATCTCTTCTTCTTTTGTTAATCATCAGGTTAATCGCTGTGGTTTCTCTTACTGTGGAGTAAACATCTGGTAAAAAAACATTTTATCTGTAAACCACTGCTGTTTTTTTTCCTGATAAACTAATAGCGTGCTATACCAGCTTCTCCACTCTTATAAGATGAGTCTAGATTCTGACCATCTCACAGAGATTGTCTTGGTTGTAATGATACTGATTCATTAAGATGTTTCGTCATTAGCGCTCAATGTAGCTTCCAGAATGTTCACTCTTATTTTTTATATGGATAGTAGATGTCCCATTATTTGTTCCGAAAGGTTCATTATTGATCATTATTGACAAGATCACTGCACCAGTAGTTTGCATCGTCAAGCTGAAATATGACGGCGCTGCATTAATTATTGTTTTCGCTAAGCACCATTGCGGTTCTGCTTCTCAACGATCATCATGATCTCATCATCTTTAGTAACCGAACACCAAATGTGTCTTGATTTATGTGTGTTTCTTTAGAAATATAGGTATAACATTCCCCAATTAAAGCTTTCCTATAGTACTTGGCAATAGTCCTAGGCCCAAAGGAAGTGACTCTGGCTTTCGTCCACTTAGTAAGTTAGATGTATTATATGCATCCTTAAAAATCTATTGAACCAGTTCAAAAGAGAAAATACTGTACTTTATCCTCATCATACCTTGTTGGCTTTGATCATGTCGCAAAACCTTTGTCACACCGGACATCATGGCCATAACAGGGGTCTCACCAGTGAGAACCAAAGAACACAAAAACATCTTTGCTTCCATCAGAGAGCAAAAGCATTTTATTGACTGTTAAATACGGTTCACAGCTTGGGTTTCCATATTAAAGGAACAGGCCCTGATGCATTATTAACATGCTTATCAGTGGTAAAAGTGTCCCTGCGGTTTTACACCCTGTACCGCATAGAAAGTGATCTGAAATGGAAAAACATACTTTTTAGGAAATTTTTATGTGGTTATTTTGATTAAGATCATTTTGATCTTTCCCGCATTTTGTAGTAGCACAGCCTGCAACTGAGATAAATTTAATTGGGATGTTTCATAGTTTATATAGCGAATATATCTAACAAGTTTAAATGTATTGCTTTTAGACATTTCGGGTTATGTTTCCGCTTTGCACATCTGTAACCTCTGTATGCAGCAGAATCGTTCAAGCTCTGTCAGATTGGTATGAAGTCTTCCACAGATTTGTCTTTTACTGGGCTACTATTCTTTTACCATGCAATACTATACTATTGTAAAAAAAAAAAAGCTATTGGATTTCAACAATTTGGAACGTCCTCTATCCATCTTACCCGCAACCAGCCCCTATACGCTCCAACCACTATGCTTCACTGTGGGTATGGTTTTCTTTGGGTTTCTCAGGTTTCTGGAAATGTAGTGTATCGTGCCAAGGTTAAAAAAAGCCCAGAGGCTGGTCTCATCTCATTGGACCTGTGAAAGTTTTTTTCCTCTCATTTGCCAAGTATGCAACATTGATTTAAATGTAGTTTATTGTTTAATTTTTTATTTTTCCCAGATTTTTCGCCCCTAATTTAGTTGTAGACAATTCCCCCATCAAGGGCCGAAGACTCTCACATGTTTCCTCCGAACCAGCTGCATATTTTTGAACTGCTTGCTCATGCACCATTGGGTGCAACGTAACACACTGACAGCGTTTTTCCGCTCCTTCACAGACGCCTGTGTGATTGGCTGTAGACAGCACAAAGTATCTCTCATCCCTCCCCTCTGAGAGAGCTCGGCCAATCATCTCTCACCAGGCCTCCGGCTGCGAGAGGCTACAGCTTGATCCGGGAATCGAATGATACCAATGATAGCACTTTTACCACTGCACCACTTGGAGGTCCCAATTTAGGTTTCTTGACAAGGTTTTCATCCAACAGTGCAGGGTGTCTGAGCTATCCTGGTTATGAGCATGTAAGGTTCAGATTCATCCAAATCCTTCACAGCTAAAGTTCACCTATTGGTTACTTCTCTAACTGATGCCATTCTTACCCTGCCACTGACATTTATCGGAGGGCTAACCTCAGTAGTGGTATTGCAATATTCTTCATCCAGCCATATTTTTTCTATGACATTTATCTTGATTAGAGTCACGGGGAGAAGCTGAGGTGGCTCGGGAAAGGGAAGTTCGGGGTTCCCTGCTGGAACTGCTATCCCCGCGGAGGGTCACGGGCAGTGTGGAAGACAGGGCACTAGATGAGGTACACCCAGTATGGGGTGCTAACCAATCGCTACTACACTACTGGCAATTTGTGAAACTGGAAACGTCAAAGGAAACCCACCATGCATGTGTAGAACTCACATTCCGTACACACACAGTCGAAGTGAGTTTTTTAAACTAATGCATTTAATGATGCTTTGTAGAATGTTCAAATTATACGTTTTTTTTCCTGTGCCAATGTTTAAATTGTGAGAGTAATATCTACCTTTATTTCTCCATATAATCCCCTGTTACACTAATGTACTTATTCAAGCATTACACAAATGCTTGATTACACCGGAGCCACGTCTGAATGAAACGTTGCCAACTCCACCCCCCCCCCCCCTCCCCCCCACCCAATAAATGACTGGGATCGTCATTCATGGATGTACGGCCTTCTTATATAAACCGTTTGCCCCATGTTCTGTGTTTTACACCTCCATTCATGAGAAATTTCATCACAAGTCCCGGTTTGATTTGAACGATTCTCGTAGATCATTGGATTTGTTAAGAAATATTGTTGTCTCAGGCATCCCAGGAAAAGGTGTATTTATATACCGTAGTGCATTCAAAATGTCCCTCCGCAGTGGCCGCATAGAGAAGGTTATGGGAAAATATTTGTTTAAACCCTATTATTCTCACTCGTTATTATTCTCACTCATGTATTTATTCATTAAAATCATAAATGTCATTCACCTTTACATGACATTAAGTGTTGAAAGTGCTGCCCCTGTTGTTGAGTGCATAATTCAATTTGTTTAGTCATATTGTCAAATACACGTTGTAACACAGGGGTGAAGTTTTCGCCGAGTGAAGTGCTTCCCCGAGAATAGCGTGTGTGCTCACAGATGAGATAAATGAAACCAAGCTTCATCAGTGAACAAGGTTTCTTTAAGCATGTCAGTTCCATTTTGGTGTATGGAATTATCGAACCACTTACAATACCGCAGTCTCTTAACAGAATCTGTTGGTTTTGATGCAGAGACTGCAGAGAGCCTTTTTAAACATACTGTATTTGAATAACACGCCCCATTAACTGCACATTGCATTCTATTCAGTGATTGGCAGCTACACCAAAACCTTAATAAATAAAATAAATCTGGGGCTTCGCATCAAAAAGTAAAGAACAAAATTGTGTGTGTGTGTGTGTGTGTGTGTGTGTGTGTGTGTGTGTGTGTGTGTTTTTCTGTAAATAATTTTGCACACTACATTTGCTACGCACTTCATTATTATCGGGTATTCTGTGTAGAGTTATGATATACATTATAATCTCAATTAAGCTATTACAGTTTCATGTTGTTACACAACATAATAGGGCACTGTAATCAGGATAAATGTACTGTTATATATCCTGGTTACAGTGCCATATACTGCTATATATACCCATTTGAACTTATTTGTTAGAGTATCTTCAATGCTTAGATGTCGAATTCGGATTTTCAGATATTGTAAAAGTGCTGACCTGTAGACAGTGATGGTCATGGTAGTTCAGTGTGTTATGGCTCGGAGTTATGGATTGGGAGGTTTATGGTTCAAGCCCCAGCCCCGCCAAGTTGCTGCTATTGGGGCCTTGATCAAGCACCTTAACCCTGTCTGCTTCACGCTTGACTCTGTGCTCTAACCCCAGTACTTCAGTACGTTCAGTATTCTATCATGCACAGTGATATCTACAGTATGTGTAATCCGCTGTTTTAACTACTGCAGTTAATCAGCGGTAGTTTTCACTACTACTACTAATGATAATAATACTGAATGGAGAAAGCGCAGTCAAAGAAGAATCGTCATTGAGAAGAAAATGAGGAATAAACACATATCAGTATTTACAGTTTGAGCTCGACACGTTTATGAGCTCTGTCGCTTGCTGTCAATGGGCGCCTAGGGTTAGGGTTTAGAGAGAGAACGCATTTTTGGCTTCAGTAGAAACACGACTGCCCCCTACAGGTAATGAACGGCATTTTCACAGCTTCCCGCGAGCTGCCGCGGAAGTGCGCGAGATCCCTTTTCAAGAAACGTGCGTCCTTAATGGCCAGATCTGTGTATATGTGCAAATCTCAATTCAGATTTAGATCATCTTAAAATTTTAGATTCTAAGATTTTAGAATCTTAAGATTATTTTAAGATTAAGATTTTAGATTAAGATTAGCTGTCTTAACTAGAGGAGATTTAGATGACTTGTTTTTAGTTTTGCATAGATTGTAATTGTAGAGACATTTTAACAAAGTGAACTTTGGATATTACTACTGTAGGTGTGTGGAACATGGGATTGAACACTGTACATAGCACACTACATTTCTATTTGACTTTATTTGGGATTCAACCCTGGGACAGATACAGTAGTAAGCTGAGGCGAAAGAAAAAGTGGAGAAACATGGGGTTTATTCTCCTCGCCTTTTGGCTACATACTGTACAGTGGGGAAAATATTCATTTGATTCTCTGTATATTTTGTAAGTTTGCCCATTTAAAAAGAAATGAGGATTCTATAATTTTTAGAGCAAGCACAGAGGTTCCTTGTAGTTTGCACAGGAGGAGGGATTTTGGTCTATTACTCTTTACAGATCTTCTCTAAATCCTTAAGGTTTCTTGCCTGTTACATGGCAGCTTGAAGTTTTAGCTTCCTTCATAAATTTTCTATAGGATTAAGGACTGAAGACGGGTTAGGCCACTCGTTGACCTTTATGTTTACGTGAGCCACTCCTTTGTTGCCTTGGCTGGATTTTTGGGTCACTGCCATGCTGGAAGACTTATCCATTACCCATCTTCATTAGGTTCTTATGAAGAGATGGTGTTCCTAGGGTCCTAATAAGCATTTTTTTTTCTCATCTGACCGCAGCACTTTCTACCAATCCTTTTATGTTCATAGGCAAACATCAGATGGGCCTGTACTGTATGTGTGGCTTTTTTAGGAGGGGGCCTTGCAGCGCTGAAGGATTTCAATCCATGATGGTGTATTGTGTTACCGGTGGTTTGTTTGGTGACCGTGATCCCAACTGCCTTGCCTCACAAGCTCCTTCCGTGTAGTTCTGGACTGATCTCTTACTTTTCTCATGATTGTATTTTTTTTCCATTTGTGAATAATCGTTCCAACAGTTGGTCTTGTAGCCCAATTCTAGCCTTGGGCAGGTCTATAATCTTGTCCCTGACATCATTTGACATCTCTTTGGTCTTGCCCATAGTGGTTGAATGGAAGATTCTGTGGACAGGTGGCTTTTATAGACATAATGAGTTGTTATTAGGAGCACCTTATTAAATTTATCTGTGTACCACATGAGCACATCATTGTGGGAGCCAGATACTTTGGGGGAATCGAATACTTTTTTTACTCACTGAAATGCAACTCAATTTATATAACGTTTTTTCCCCCCTGAATTCTTCATTGATATTTTGTCTCTATCTATCTTATAATAAACCTATGATAAAAATGATAGACCCTTCATCTCTTTGTCAATGGTCAAATTTACAAAATCTATAAGGGATCAAATACGGTAAGTCGCTGACTTAGGAATGAGAACGTTCGTAAGTTGGATTTGTTTGTAAGTCCGACAAAGTGAGTCTTATACACTTTTGACACAAAATGTAAAGCAGGGTTTTATTGTTTTGGTTTTGCATTATACTCTTGCGAGACTGCACCTTTAAATCACTGTGATGCAATGACAGCCATTTTCTATCATCGTGACAGTGATTCCTTTGGACATTTTACTTTATACATCCACCTTATTAAATTTAATAAGGTGCTCCTAATAACAACTCATTATGTCTATAAAAGCCACCTGTCCACAGAATCTTCCATTCAACCACTATGAAAATATTGTATATAATTGTATACCACACTGAAAATATTGTATATAATTGTAAATTTTGGTATCTGGTGCACTGGGTGTAAATCTTTTGTATAATACGCATGACCTACTTTTGCGATTTGTTCGCATCTACGAGTGTAATATTTATAAGTCTGGGACTTTAATTGTTACTGTACTTATCTTTCCCTCTATAGTACCGCCAAACATTTTTAAATACTTTTACTACTGATGATGTTCCCTTGGCACCAAGTTATGCCATTCAAAGTCAAAGTTCATTTTTGGGACCATACCTGCTATCAGGATAAAACCTTTGCAAGTATCACACGCACATGACATGTGATTGTAGTTTATGTGATTAAACATGTTATCATAGCATTGATGTTTCTGTCAGTAGTGACTGTGCCTTTATTCACATTACCAGCCTGACCGCACAAGTCTGTAATTCAGATCGGATCTGAGTCACTTACATATGTGGTCTATATATATATATACAGTATGACTTATGTGACTTAAAGTATAAGTGACTTGAAAGGGAACGGTGAGATTGGAATTCATGTCACTTTTTGCCTCTGCACATGTGTAGGGTACTGATGTCATTAGTCAGCACCCGCAGCATGGGAATTTCATAGCAGTGCTTGCAATAGCTGATAAAGTAGCTAATGTGAGGCATCTTCCTTCCTCTTGTCCTTCGACAAATACAGCCGTCTCCCTGCTTGCCGTCCTCCAGAGCAAAATTCCAAGCATTAATAAAATCGCATCTATTGCTTGAAATGAATGAATGGCTGCACAAATAGGATGTGTTTTTTTTTTTTTTTTTTCCAGATGGCACAATCAAAGATGCATCTACAGTATGTGTGCCTGCATACTGTTTCAAAGGACAGAGGCGTCCACGTTACAGTTGGATGAAAGTCACTTGTAAATGTCATGGCAGGCAAATCTGACCAAAAAACGAATAAAAATCGGAACTGAACAATGTGGTTCGTAATGTGAACGCAGTCTGCCTATGTGCTAAGCTCGGCTTGTGTATGTGTGCCGTCTGACCTTTTTTTTTATAGTCGAATGATTTTTTTATAATTTCGCTCATGTTTCATGTCTACTTAGTGTGCCATGATTACTCGCAGGTCTTCCTTCAGATTAGTTGTGTATGTAAGCCCCTGGTGTTTCTTTGTATCAACTGAGGCTCACTATCAAGATTATGGTGTGTGTGTGTGTGTGTGTGTGTGTCTGTGTGCCATTGTATGTGCAAGAAGGATAGTGTGAATAAAGAAATGAGAAAAGGGAGTTGGCAGATGATTGCGAACGCACTTATCCTACTAACGCTCCCAAAACACATGCATCACTTACTTATTTTCTGTCCAGCCCATTGCCATTCTCTGCCGCTCATCAGGTCCTCAAGGCTACAAAAACAGAGCACAAGAGCGCAACTACTCGTCTAAGATTAGCCCCTGTCTCTCTCTCTCTCTCTCTCTCTCTCTCTCTCTCTCTCTCACACACACACACACACACACACACACACACACACACACACACACACACACACACACACGCGTCAATTTTATTATCAGCTCTGCTCTCACACCCTGGACTGATGGCTTGACACGAGCACAGCTCCCAGGCAGGTATCTCTAATAGGCAGTATGAGGGCTGACTGCTGACTCTCACACAGACAGAACACCTGTTTAAAGCATTATAAAGAAAATGCGAGTACGATGTTTTGGATGCCAAGTGAGGTTGGAAGGAGAGTCCACTCAGACCAAGGGCTCCCAGCACTGGGCAACATGCCAGTGTAATTTCCTCTTACCGAATGATGTGCCAGCCTCAATGATCTCAAACGATCAGAGGAGTAATTGCGTTAAAGTTATGCATTAAAGAATTTTATGGGGATGGGGCAGCCATGTGTGGCCTGTCTTTTTTTTTTTTTTTTTTAAGACTGCTATGGAAATATAGACTATATGTATGTCACTGACATGTTTCATTTAAGTAAAAAAATGGCAGTAATTAAAATGCAGTAATAAAACATTTAGGAACATTATTCTAAATAACAGCGATGCTTGCGATATTATCCTGCATGCAGTCGTTAAATTAATACGAATTAAGGCTTATACACTCTGGCTGTAGAATTTATTTTTACATTTATTAAGACAAATGCATTTTTTTTTTTTACATAATCCTCATAATAATGTTCCAGTACTGGACCTGAATCCCAGAAAAATGTAAGCAGCAATTTTCAGGCTGCTGGTTGACTTTTGAACTTTTTCTTTGTCGGCGGTTGAGGATGCTTCCGTTCCATACACTCAGACTCGTAGTGATGAATCCGTGTCTCGTCACCAGTAACGATTCTCTTTAAGCAACCTTCAACTTCCTTAGAGTATCGGTCCATTTTTATTGTTTACAGATATTCCAACGTTCTGTTCATGCTCTTCCGTGACTTGTTTCGGCATCAGGTACAGCACAGCCTCGGACCACGAGAAATGAATCGCTGCAGCTGCTCTTCTGTCATGCAAATGTTTTCTCGCACCGCAGTTACAAATGAACTGATGTAACACCTTCACACCTGCGCGGCACGTGGGGAGACTGGGAAGACAGCAGCCTCAAATGGCAAGACAAATGGTGCAGCCAACCGGAGTTGGAATATAAGTTTTATTATAATAATTTTTTTTTCTTCTAATCACCATACAGTGATTTATAATCAATTATATATGCCTGAAATAGTTTTTTTTTAAAGATAAGATAAGATAAGATAAACCTTATTGTCTAAAAAATATTCAAAGTAGTAATTGCACTAGGAATGAATGATTTCTTTTAAATGTTTTTCCAGGCCAGTGGGATTTGTAGCCTGGGTCTGGAGCATATCCCAGGAGACGTAGGGCACGAGGTGGGGTACACCCTGGAGGGGCTGCCAATCCATCGTAGGGCACAAATACATACACACATACTCACATGCTCATTATCACACTACAGGCAATTTGGAAAGGGCAAGTAGCCTAATCTGCATTTGTTTGGATTGTGAGTACCTGGAGGAAACACACCAAGCACGGGGAGAACATTCAAACTTAATGCTCACAGACTTGAGGCGGGAATCGAACCCCGACCCTGGAGGTGCGAGGATGCAGTGCTAACCACTAAGGCATCGTGCCATCCAATCTGGTTTATTAATTGTTAAAATAAAAAACACATGTCCAGACCATGCTCTGTTTATATTAAGATCTATCCAAATGACAAAAATGACTCTCTGTGGGTATTTGTGATTTATTTATTTATTTATTTTATATATATATTTTTTTTCAGGTTAATTCTGCATTAAGAGCTCTTCATGCTCACATACCACATTATCGCTCCGAAAGGGCCAAAGTGCTTCAGTCATACGACAGTCAGATTCACTTTGTCAACAGAACGAGCCTTTTCTAGCATGCGCGGCGTAACACCAACTCCCTGACAACGCGAAGATGGTCTCATCATTCCTGGTGTCTCTTCCCAGGTGACAAAATGTCCCCATTCCATCACCATCAAAGAGAAGGACCAAGAAGCAGAAAGGCTGTCCATTATGGTCTGCCAGAGGGAGCAGAGATACCATTAGGGGATGAGATCTCTTGCAAATAATGCATGCTTTCTAGGCATGCCTGCTCTGTTTGTCAAGTAGATGATCCTGAGAGATGTTCATATGCCCTATGCAGAGCCTCTGTATCTCTATGTATTTCTTCTCCTGGTACTCCGGTGGTGATGTGTTGGTGCAAAATTTAAGCTCATGAAAGTGAAGAAATTTTTTTTTTAAGTTGTATTACTCAGCAAGTAGACCTCTGATTTCAACAAGTCTAGTTCTTCTTGTTACCAGTTTGTCTGCTTCAAGTGTCCTGGCTGGCTTAGTGATTACCATAGTCACCCCGCACTACCATGTTTAGTGGTTTGAATATCGCCTCCAGTCTGTGCGCATGGAATTATCATGTTCTCCCTGTGCTTGGTGGGGGTTTCCTCCGAATCCTCCTGTTCCCCCCAACTGCTTGTAGTGTGTGAATGGGTGTGTGAGCGAGTATGTGCTTGTGCCTTGCCAGTGGGTTGGCACCACATCTAGGGTATACAATACCTTGCCTTGAGAACCTTGAGCCAGTTTGATTTAAGAAAAGTTCCAGAAATTATTTCAAAGAAGACGAATTATTGCGTGTTGTGTCCGCCGCACTTCAATACACTTACCGACTGATGTTCAAAGATGTCTGAAGATCTCTTGTCTATTTTCAGCAAAGAGAGCATATTTTAGTTTTTAGCCAGATGCCCTGTGCCACATAGCTCCCGTACATGAGACGATCCAGTCATTAACATGTAAATCATAGAGGGACCTGGAGATAGACACTCCCTCATCGTCTATACCGCTTTATCCTGTATTCAGGGTCACGGGGGGGCCTGGAGCCTATCCCAGGAGACTTAGGGCACGAGACAGGGTACACCCTGGACAGGGTGTCAATCCATCGTGGGGCACACACACATACAGTACACTCACTCACACACTCATTCACACACTACAGGCAATTTGGGAACGCCAATTAGCCTAATCCGTGTGAGTTTGGACTGTGGGAGGAAACCGGAGTACCCGGAGGAAACCCACCAAGCACGGGGAGAACATGCAAACTCCATGCACACAGAGACAGAGATGGGAATCGAGCCTGGCCGGAATTCGAACCCGGACCCTGGAGGTGCAAGGCTACAATGCTAACCACTACACCTCTGTGTCACCCGGAGGCGGACGATAGGAAATACAATTGCGTTTTCCGGTTAAACAAAGCGGCTCCAGCATTTGTCTGGATGCAGGTTATAGGAAATGTTACCATATAATAAGTCAGGAAGCGCAAATAAGAAGGTTGTTTTACGAGGCATGGGAGAGTTCGCATCACATTATAAAAAGGTATCCATCCTGAAGACTGAAAAGATGAATTGAAGTCCTGATAGATTAATACAGTAGATCTCTGTATCAGCAACGGGTAATGGTGAGAGTTTGAGCTTTAACGCTGCATTGCTTTTTTTTAATGTTATTGATTTATGTTATTCGCTTTATGATCTGCCGCTGCATTTAAAACATTAATTTTACAAATTTTGTCTAATTAAATGTTAAATATATTTTGCTGAATGGCCATAAATGATACTGCATAAGATATTCAAGTAGATTCTAAGAATGACTGCACATTCTTGCCCTATAGTTCAAAAAGTCATCGGGACTTGATCTATCATTTGCAATCAGTTTATTTTTCATACGTTACATGTGGCATTTACCAGATGGCTAATGAAACCATTTTGATATTAAATCTTAACTGGCACTAATTCTGCGGGGAGAAATAATGCTTTACCGCCATAATGATCTTGAAACTTAATAGCAAACCTCACATAATTTAGTTTTGGCCATTAAAAGTCAATAAACTTGGAGACATTTATGTCTACTTAATGAATGAGCTCTGCTGTCTTTATACAATAGAAGGGATTTGATAATGTAAAATTTGGAAATTTCCCTTTTGATAAAGGAAAGTGGCCAAGGGTTGGTGAATGAACAGAAAGTTGTTCGTTCGTCCTGAAGACGCTGGATCTATATATTATTATTAAGCTTATTGAGTACATTAGTCAATGAAACGATTAGAGAATTTTATAACCATTGTGTATTTCACTGTTTAGGGTTCATACTGGTCACATATCCCTGTGTGCTCTGGAAACTGAGCGCACACACACACACACACACACACACACACACACACACACACACACACACACACACACACACACACACACACACACACACAACATGTGAGTCTCTCTGTTCTAAAGGCCAGTTTATGCAGCGTTTTGACTCACACGTTACAGTAACTAAACACACACGTTAACACATTTAAACCATCATACAGTACCAGATCTGTCAGATGTGTGAGTCATGCATATAGAAACATGGCCCGTTTGTCCTGCTGCATTATATTGTCATTTGCTTTAGAGCGTACAGTAAGTGGAGGGTGGGCTCTTTAGAAATCCGTATGAATCATACACTCCCATGATACACCAGCTACCAAAATCGAACGTTGTGTTCTGTATTGTTACTCATTACAACAACAATAAGAACAAGGATAAACACACATATACTGTACCGTTGCTCCACTGTCACATTTTTTAAGACTATATGAAAAAGAAAAAGAAAAAAACGTGTTAATGATAAAAAGCAGTGTTGCTTTAGCTGTGCAGACGTCCAGTATCAATTATGTATCATGTCCATTGTCAATCATAGGTCAGATGATAAATCAGGATTTTATCCCCTGAATCACAACTTTTGCTGGATTACTTTTAAATTATAAATCTATAGGTCTATAGATTTATTCTTTAATGACAATTGACAATAAGGAAAAAATATTTCTGTGGAATTTTAATTGAACTAATTTGCCTGAATGATTGATAATGATAATTACTGACAACTAACAACTTCTTCTGTATTTTTGATGCATGTTTAAGGAGAAGCCAAAGGTGGGCTTTTTTGGGAGATGGGTGGAGTTGTAACTTCCCAAATATCATGGCTTTCTTGATTCAATGTAATTATTGAATCAGGATCAATAATTACATTGTGCAAAAACAATAGAATTGCAAAAACAATACAAAGAGAAAGATTAAAAGACCATCCAATAATTTTTGATTGTTGATTGGCCAACAGAAAAAAAGGGAAAAATATCTTCCAAGTTGGAGGTTTGATATTTACTGCTACTGGAAAAACAAATTGATATGTTACGAATGTGTCACTTTTATACAAAATAAATGATTTTATGCTATTCAAGCGCATAGCATAGTGAGGCTTGTAGAACTTGCTGTTTTTATATGTGGCATCGCTTTTAAATCAATGTGAAATAGCCTTTCTGCTAAATAAATAAATAAATAAATAAATAAGATTGCACGAGGGCGTAATGGTTAGCACTGTGGCCTTGCTTCCCGCCTCTGGGTCTGCGTGCATGTAATTTGCATGTTCTCCCCGTGCTTGGTGGGTTTCCTCCTGGTACTCCGGTTTTCTCACATAGTCCAAGGACATGCCAATTAGCCTAATCAGCATGTTTTTGGACTGTGATGGATTGGCACCCCTTCCAGGGTGTACCTTACCTCGTACCCAAGGTCTCTTGGGATGACCTTGTACAGGATAAGGGGTGTAGAAGATGAACGAATAAATAAATAAAGTTACACTCTTGGGAAGAGTCTGCATTTTTCCCCATGAACTTACTTTAAAAAGTTTTAAAATCAGTCACAGATAATCCACGCCAACATTATTAAGTGACTCACAGCATTGGTTCGGAGACCCCCGGGATCAGTGGTTACATTCACATTGTTCAGTTCTGATCAGATCAGATTTGCAATTCATAATGGTTCACTTCACCGTGGAAACGTCTGACCTCTGAAACAGAAATCGCGCCTTCTGGGTAAAAACATTCGTGTGATCACTCATTTATCTCAAACTATGTCAAAAATATGCTTGGAACTATTTATTGAGGTGTAGAAGAAGGGGGGAAAAAGCTTGACGCTTGATGCTTTAGAAGTTTTTTTAGAACTGCTATGAATTCCCTGTGCTGACTGATGATGTTCAGACGGTCCTCAAAAAATCAGATTTGTGTGACATGAGAAAATTTTGAATTAAGTCACATGGTAGCGTGTACGTATCCCGTGAAACAAAGTGGGAGGGACAGTTTTGGGCACATATCCGCATCTAGTTTGTACAGGCTGTAAATAGACATATTATTTATATAAAATACGTAGGGGCCGTATGCCGTATGTGCTGTATGTGCATGTACTGTATGTGGGTAATGATGGGCAGATTCACCCCAGAGATGTTTGTAAAGAGAAATGGTGCAAAGGGGTTTAATTAATAAGCACATGTGCTATTTAAATGCTTAATGTCTGGTACTGGAGGTGCTGATTGCCTTGCCATGTGTTGATAAGGACTGGTGAAATACTCTACCTTCCACTGAATTTCTAATGAACATGTGCTACAGTATATAAATAGATGTTAAAATGAGAACAGTAAAAAAAATAAAAATAAAATAATAATTAATGCCAAAGAACAAAAGCAAACCATTCTTGAGAATTATCCAGCTATGGGTTAATGTAGGTCCATGAAGGACAGAGGAAGTGGAAGCAAATGAGCTTGAAAGGTAGAGTGGAAGCAAATGACCTTGAAAGGTAGAGTCTTGGAAACTGATGCCTCCAAGACATAAAGGGAGTGTTGAGAGACATCTTAATATAGAGTTTCTCCTCACTGCTACAATGCCACATTTACTTCTACTGTAGCATCTATATGTCACGACTTTCCACCCTTCCCATGTGTGATATGTGATTGTGAATCGCTTTGATTACATATGCAGTGTCATGTAGAAATTACGTCTGGGTTACTCATCTACCGTGTGCATCTCAAACCATACAGTCTAAAAGCCTGCTTCATGCAGCAGTCTTTCAGACTAGACAAAAGAATGTACAGCCGTGCCTCAGCAGACGAATTGAATCCGTTCTGGAGGCGAGTTCTTGAGGCGAAATTTCATATTGTGAAATGCATTTTTCCATATGGAATTCTGGAAATGCAGATAATTCTGAAATTATTTCAGCCACCCAGAAATATCACCAATATTTCTCATTTCCAACACTATAAAAACAATTAAATCATTTAGAAAAGATATGAAATGAACAGACATTCCATCCATCTTGGAACCTCTGTAATCCAACTAGGGACTGTGGAGGCCAATGGGGACCATTGTATTTATTCCCATTTCTACAACAGTAGTAGGACCTCCGGTCAACATTCACACACTACAAGCAATTTGGAAATGCCACAAGTTTTTTGACTGTCGGAGAAAACCAGAGAACCCAGAGGAAACCCACCAAGCACAGGGGCACTACTGCAAACTACTGTATGTACACAGACCGAATGCAGGAATCAAATTCAGGACCTGGAGATGTAAGGGGACAGTTCTAACCACTAAGA
Source organism: Clarias macrocephalus (assembly GCA_011419295.1). Lineage (NCBI taxonomy): Eukaryota > Metazoa > Chordata > Actinopteri > Siluriformes > Clariidae > Clarias > Clarias macrocephalus. The sequence continues at coordinate 74,059 of JAAGKR010001914.1, forward strand.
CACCATCGTGTCTCCAAATCGATATTAAACCTCACTTAACCTTAATTTATGATTCATCTTGGCTGGGATTCAACAGCTTTAAAAACGAAACTGAAAGTGGCTCCGTTTTCTCCTTGCCACCGTTCTTGCTAAGATTCTTGGGACCCAAGGTGCTATATCTTCACTAAATCTTGCACAAAATGCAAAAAAAAAAAAAAAAGTAAACTTGTTTTGCTTGACTTTCCATTGTCGTAAATGACTGCCGTGCAACTTGGCTGACTTTCAGTTTGGTTTGGTTTGTTCGTAGGCCGAAAAATGCTTCGCATGCCGAGGCAAACTGCTTGTAAAATTTCAGTTCTTAAAACAAAAATTCTTAAGGCGGGGGCATTAGTATGCCAAGATTCCACTGTACCAAACTTTCCCACCTTTTGACTGATTACGGCTTATGGTACGGAGTAGGGTTGACTTGGGGAAATAATGAGTCTTTCCTTAAAATCAAAATTTCGTGTTTACAATTTTAATGGATCCACAACAAAGCAGTGATTACGATGTTCTCCGAAACAACTCCACACTCACATTACAGTATGATGCGCGTTGGCTGCTTATTGTGAAACGAAATATGGTCTAATCCTGCGCTCGGGTTACCGCACGTGTGTGAATGTTCTGTGCCTGTACTTTGTGAAGTCATTGGCAAAAGCCCTTTTTTGAGATTTGGGGACTGCACTGTATTCCGTTCAATAGGACATGAATCCTTTGTATCAGTGGCAGGAGAATTGCTGCTCTTGTCATCTTCCTGAGCAGAACTGTGAGACCATATTTGTAGGTCATATCTCAGTAAGAATATGCTTTCCTGACGACTTTCTCATCGTAGGTTTGTGAAAATATTCCCAGGCTTGTTTTTGTACTGTACCTCGGAACGGTTATCCCGGTTGGCCTTCGGACAGCTGCAGGATATTTGTCCCCGTGCAATCCAATGCACATACTGTACTGGGTACTGTATAATGTACAGTATATACTGAGTTAACTGTACAACCTGGACATAACTATAGAAAAAATGAGGCTGCAAAAATGTATTGGCATGTTTCTCAGTTAATGGTTTAGCAAGGTGCAAATGGAGTGTGTGTTACTTTCTGTGTGTCATTGTTTATACATTAACTTAAATCTTTCTTCTTCTTTTTTTTTTTTTTTGTAAAAATCTGCAGCTAAAGGAAGTAAAACAGTCATCATGTTTGCTTTTGGGGGAAGTGTGGTTGAGTTTACATTAGGTCAGGTTTAGGTGAAGGCAAAGCGTTAATTAGCTGCCTTATTAATTACATCAGTGGAATGTCTTCTTCACACGGGAGTAAGAGAAGTAGCACGAGTACCCTTGAAGTAGCAGCTTAGCAAATATATGCTGCAGTGCTATCTTTGAGCTCTGGCCAGCCAGGAGATGAAAGGCTAGCACACATTTCAGTTAGCATTGCCTTGGGGACCAGGCAGGAGGTCCCATCGCATATGCACGCTGCCGCTGATGATAAAAGAGAACAAGCAGCTGGATTGCAAAGGAAACTAGGAATGCAACTTTAACAAAAAATATGTAAATTATATACAAAGGAAATGGTGTATAGTATATTGTCATTGTGCTATTTCTGTGCATGTTCGCTCTGCATTCCACTTAGTTTTCTGCTTTTGCTTCCCAAAGTGGATTGGCTATGCTAAGGTGTGCATGAGTGTGGGCAGGGTGACTTGTGATGGACTGGTGTCCCATTCATGCGCTGGTGTCCCTGCCTTGTGCTTAGTGTTGCTGGGTCCATTCAATTCAATTCAGTCTTATTTGTAAAACATTTTTAACAATGGACATAAAGCACAAAGCACCTTTACAAACTGTGCATATACATGTAAAAAAAAAAAAAAAAAAAAAAGGAATAAATGTGTCCAAGAGGCAATGGTGGCAGTCACAAGCCATTCCAGAAAAAAAGTCATGTTCATAGTCTCAAACCTTCTTTATGAAGTGGAACTGTCCTTAGTTATCACATGCATCCCCGAACAGACCACAAGAACTCGTACCAGGAGTATGAATCAGGCAGCTCTGGTGGGCAGAAAGGATCAGGACTGAGAGAGAGAGAGAGAGATTGAGAGAGAGAGCATCAAGTATAAAACTTTTACAAAAGAAAATAAATCAGACACAGCTTTTTCACATTCCAGCCCGACAGTATATTCAAAAATGACATGATCTAATTTTGAAGTTTTTCCCAGCTCTTTCCATTTTCCTATTAGTTAGACATAGTTGGGACTCCACAGCACTCTGCTGTAAATATAGATAGGGACACACATTTAAAAGTCTAAAATGCTCCAGCACATTTTTCACACATATACAGACATTCTGCAATTTCACACATAAGCCGACTGAAGTGCTGAATCCAAGTCACTTTTCAAGATAATGGCACATTTTCTTCATATATTTGTGCGAGTAAACAGACAAGTTAAGGTTGTAGTAGTTGTACAATATGAATTGGGGGGGTAATAGAACGGCAGTATAACACACAAATTGAGGTCACTTTTCAGCAACTTCTGTTCCAGAAACGTCATTTTCATTGGGCGACTCTCTGGTGCAATGAGGTCCATACGTTTGCTTGTTTCCACATTACACCACATGATACAGCAGCTTTGCATTACACCATACAGTAAGTCCTCTACGTACTGTATGAACATTCAAGGTATGTTAATTGCATGCTCAATCGCAGACGTTTGATATATGTCCGGTGGATGCTCTGCACGATCAGTGCCATCGGCCTCAGCTGGCCTTCTATCAGTTCCAGGCTTGAATCTTAAAACAGTAGGTGGATGCTAGAGTATTCTCTAGGGTGGCGCCAAGGCTGTGGGACAATCTACTACTCTACAATCGACATTGTAACTGAGTTTCAAGCAGCTGCCAAGACTCATCTTCTTAAATCAGCCTATCAACTGTGTTTTATTATTATTTATTTAATTACCTACATTATAATTGACTTTTATTTAACTTTATGACATTTATTTCATTATAGATTATATTTAAAATTTTATTATTATTATTATTATTATTATTATTATTATTATTATTTATGTTTTTTACTTTTTTTAAATGATTCCTTTCTTAATTCTTTGTTAAATGCTGTTTTTAGTTTCTTACCTTTCATGTCAAATGCAAAATGTCCTTGGGTGCTTGAAAGGTTCTTATAAATAAAATGTATAATAATAATAATAATAATAATAATAATAATAATAATTATTATTATTATTACAAAAATGATACTGCCATTGCCACTGCCTGACTGACCTGCTGGGTGACTGCAACGTGATCCTTTGGCAAGAGCATAACATGGGTATCATTTTAGCCAATAAGGAGACCTTTCCAATAGTACCCTGCCTTCATTTTTCAACTAAAGAATCACTGCTTGCATTCATATTCGCACATTTTCTATAAATGTCTTTTGGGCCCAATAGCAAAAGAACTAAACTGATTTGCTCCTGTCATTCTAAATTAAACCAACTGACACTGAATCTAAATAGTGGCAAGAAACCTCAAAGGGTTACCTTTCATTAGGGGAAAAGATTGTAATTGTAGCTGAAGGGGTTTTGAAGTAGCGAGCCTTTAATCTTCAACATTCTGTTTATTTATTTATTTATTTATTTTATTTGGTTGGGGTAGATAGAGATAGATAGATAGGCTCCAGATAGAGCCCTAAAAATGCGTGGGACTACTTTTATATATAAGTGTGTAAAATCATTTTTACCCCAGCAGGACAGACACTCTGGCTGTAATTTACTGTAGTTGTGTATTTACACTGAAATATCTAACCTGAGGTATACAGTATATGTGCTTTATTCTAGCCGCTGTTGCTCAGTGTCAACGAATATTCTGACAACAAAAAAATCTTTCATTTGAGACTAGGATCATGACCACTGTATGCATGAGCAGGATGTAGACCAGTGTATGTGGGAACAGTGGACCTTTTACATTGGATACACCATTTTGGACAAAAAAAGGGAGATTGCCAGTTAACAGGTTTAAGACATTTGCTGTCAAGCTCTGCTATGGCTTTTAATGAAAAAAAAACTGGAACCTGCTGAGACCAGTGTGTGTTACATTAATTACCGGCGCTTGATTTACTGCAGTTGTGGAATCTAGGACTTAAGATCATACATCAAAGCTTGTCTTAGTCATCGCGTTGCATTTATAATCATGAAGATTGCAGCAAGGAGGCCCGTACAGAATATTTTATAAGTGGAATATGTAGAAAATAATCAATGTAAACAAAATCAAAAGTCATGTATATGTTTTAAAATCCAGTATATACATCTGAGTGATTTTATGTTTGGCATGAATTTTAGTCATTGTACCAAACAGTAAAAAAAAAAAAAAAAAAAAAATGGAAAAAGTAAATTAAAACTTTCAATCTAAAAGTTTCAGTCAATTTTTGTCCGTTTCAGGATGGATGGATTTTATTCGTATATGATTCTGGTGGTTATATTTGTGAAAAACAGGATTGAAAGAGACTAGAATAAGTTTTAGCATTCAATTATTCTAACAGTTAAAAGTAAGATCTATCAATCTATTTTCACTCTATTAATTAATGCGGTTAACCATTAATATTAAAACCACCTTTGTGCCACAGGGGGGCGGCCCATCACGTCGTTGCTCTGCAGGGCCTCTGGAATGTGCTGTGATGGATCCTTTGGGTGTTGTGGGTGGAGCCTTTGCAGATTAGACTTGTGCATGTCAAGCCTATACTATGGAAGCTTGAACTGACTGCGATTTGGGGAAATTGGATGCCAGATCAGATCATGAACCTTGAAGCCCCATATGCAGCAAGCTGTGGTGCACTGAGCGTTCTGATGCATTTCTATATTTTGGTGGTTTGTCATGCATTAGCTTTTCTGTAGGATTGGGCTGACCTTTGACCTTGGGTAACCATGATCCTGTTACCACTTTACTGACATATAATTAATAATCGATTTTATTAAATTCACCTGATGATGGTGTTAATGTTGTGGCTGGTGTTACTGTATCAGTCAATATTACAAGGTAACACAAAATAATAATAATAAAAAAATATTAATATGAGGACATTATTGTAAAGTCTGCCATGTGAAATCACCTACCTACCTAAGCTCTGTTTTGGTGTTGATATTTAAAAGATTTATTAAGCTACGTCAAACTATATCTTGATCCTACAATTAGGTAGACAAGTGCTGCCTGTGAAAAGTTTAACTGTCAAAATATTGAATGCTCTTTCCACACGAGCGTTCTACTCATCTTCATTTCTCATACTGAAAGTATTATTCGCAGATGATGCAGACAGAGGGGTGAAATGGCTTGAGGTTAATGCAGCGTGACACTGATGGTGTTCAGCACTGGTTTCTTTTCTCCTCACAGTTGGCTTGCTCCAACAATGCTTGCCGCATGTGTTTTTGTGCCGGAGACAGTCTAATGAGAGCATGTCTGCATTTCAGACATTCCAGGAGCAAGAGCTAGGATATAGCTGCCAAAAGCACTGTACTAATCACAGGTTAGTGTCTGACATCTCTGTCGTGCGTGTGTATTACCCTCACACCCTGTGTCCCTTCGGCTTATCATGATTGCCAAATTATGCCTTGTTGTGGGTGAATATGGTTTTCAGTAAGTGGCAGTTATGAGTATCAATTAGGTCTCACAAGCCCAATAGGAGAAGAAATACAAGCTGCGTCCAGATTTATGATTTACACATGGGTTAAGTTTGATGAGTTAATGTTTATGAATTGTGTTAATGTGAAGCTCAATAAAATAAAAAAAAAGAAAGTTTTTGTATACTAAATACACTAAATGTTTCTTGCTTAACCTTGAAAAGGGAGAAAAAGCAGCCAAAGAAGAGCCCTGGTTTTTAGGCCAATCCCAGCTCATTCAAAGGCAGACATCTGCTACTGGAAAGTGCAGTGGATATGTCATGTCCACCTTTCCCTGAGGGAGATGAAGATGAATAGAGGAAACTTTCTTCTAACCATCATCTCCTCTCTGGGGAAACATCAGAGTAGTGCTGCCTTCAGTCTGTATTCTCCCCGGCTCGGAGGATATCTACCCTCAGAGAAAGAAATACTGTTTCTCAGGAGATCATTGCAGAAAATAACTGCGGGTACAGGGCTTTTGACTTGTCCCCATGGGGGATTTTGGGTTTCGGTTGGACCCTTTTCAGAGGTTTAGGGAAAGTTCCACTCAGCACTGAATCGTGAATTGACAGAAAGTGGGCAGTTGTCCCAAAGGGTGTAATCACAGCATTGTGCTCACACCCTGCATCTCCTCACCCAGATTTATTAACATTGTTTCCTACATGTTTTCTCTTTTTCTTTCTTATTTTCCATTTTTTGGATTAAAACCCTAAAAAAAATAATCTTTTTATCATCATCACTGAAAATAAAAAGTGCCCAATTCTAAGTACACCTTTAATGCTTCCACAGGATTTAAGATGGTACGTTGCAGCCCTTATCATCAGCCCTTGATTAATTGATCAACAGCAGGTGTGCAGACCTTTACAAAAGCAGAAGTTTTGGCACTTTGCTGGTCTGGAGAATTCAGGCGTGTTTTAACACAATACCAAGAGGCAAAAGCATAATCAATGGTCTTAGAGAAGCAACTGTTGCTGCACATCGATCTGGGAAGATTCATTTCCAAAGAAATTTGATTTCAATGTTCTACAAGTGAAAAGCATTCAAGACAGTTGCCAATCTTCCCAGGAGACGTCCACCCCAAGGTCAGACCATGCAACGCACAGAGAAATACAAAAAACCAAGAGCTACAAGTCAGACTCTACAGGCCTGACTGAGCATGTTAAATATTAAAGTCCATGACAGCACAATTAGAAGATGACCGAACAAGTATGCTTTGTTTGGAAAAGCAAAAAGCAGAAAGTTCTTTCGTCTAGAAAGATTGTTGAAGCATGACTGAGATTAACCACAAGTCTTCTGGAACAACGGCCAATGGACAAATGAGACCGATGTGGAGGTGTTTAGCCTCAGTGCCCAGCGCCAAGTTGGGAGAAAACCAAGCAGCATTTCAGAATCAGAACACCTCTTGAGCTTGTTTTGTTGCCAGAGGACATGGGCACCTTGCTGTCACTGAGGCGACCATAAAATTGCTCAAATTTTGGAAACGCCGATTAGCCAAATTTTACACTGGGAACCCAGTCAGCTCTGGGAGAACATACAGTACAAACTCATACAGAGCCGACGGTGGGAATTCGAACCCTCAACCATGGATGCTACATTGCCAACCACCATCCTTTTGTGCCACCTAATAATTCACTATTAATACTAATAAAAATCGTGTACTCTATATTTTGTCACATAATCTCTTTCCTTTGGTACAGCAATTTGTACATGTTGTATTCTATATATTTAATTCACCAATTTCTATAATAGTAAGAATTATGATTAAAATCCAGGACTTTATAAGCTGCAACATGTCATCTGCTGTCTCTGGAGAATTGCAGCTTTAAAACAAAACTTCTTATTTTTCGCATGTGTTTAGTGGCTGTTCCAAGATTTTAAAGAATTAAGCAATTAAGTCTGTTTTAGTGGAAGCACTGATGTATGTAAAATATGTTCCATGTAACAGCTGCTCTCCCGAAAGTGTCCTGTGAATTGCACTTTTTCTGGACTGAATTGTGTGAATAGTTGATGCATGAACAAGCTGATCACAGTTATTAAGCATTCAGCCAACTGTCAGGAAATGTTAAGGAAAAGGAGGTTGCAGAATGGTTTGGGTCGCCAGCGGCGTTTCTTCCCCTTACAGCAATGCCACTGGCTTGAAGTTATGGCTCCATCTCTGATTGATATTACTATTGATTGTGTCAGCTTCATATGCTTTTAAATGTGCAGCACTATGACAGGCGCCGTCTGAAACTGACTGCCTTTGCTTTGTCCCTTGCAGGAACTTCTATTACATCACTATGCTACGGGACCCGGTGTCACGCTATCTGAGTGAGTGGAAGCACGTGCAGCGTGGCGCCACTTGGAAAACCTCTCTCCACATGTGCGATGGCCGCTCCCCCACCCAAGCCGAGTTACCGTCATGTTACAGTGGGGATGACTGGTCAGGAGTGACACTGGGAGAATTCATGACGTGCCCACACAACCTGGCTAACAACCGGCAGGTGCGCATGCTGGCAGACCTGAGCCTGGTAGGCTGCTACAACCTCTCGTCCATGAGCGAGCGCGAGCGTGGCGAGATCCTGCTCGCCAGTGCCATGAGTAATCTCAAAAACATGGCCTTTTTCGGCCTGACCGAGTTCCAGCGAAAGACGCAGTACTTGTTCGAGCGCACTTTCCGGCTGCATTTCATCGCAGCATTTACGCAGCTCAACAGTACACGCGCTGCTGGTGTGGAACTGCAGCAGGACGTGCGTCACCGCATCGAACACCTTAACTTCCTGGACGTGCAACTTTACAAGTTTGCCAAGGAGCTGTTCCTGCAGCGTGTGCAGTTTGCACGCCAGCAGGAGAGGCAGGAGCGGCGCTGGCAACACGAGCAGAGGGACCGCCAGAGTAAAAGGCAGTCGGAGGAAAACCAGTCACAGCTTGCCACCACAGAGGACTACGCCAGCCAGGTGGCACGTTGGTGATGCTCCTTACAAAAGGGACGCACTTATAGCAATGAGCCAACTTGTAGATGCGGTGGTCATATTTTCAGCTCTTATTCATCCTTCTTTTTTTTGTGGTGCATTAAGTCAGCACACTGGGAAATGTTTTCTGAGAATGAGAAGTGTGAGAATGAAACATGCACACAATGCATATTTAAAATGCAATCTCGGTGGATTGCAATATGGGGAAAGACCAGGTTTAGCCCTTAAATGCTCTTAAACTCAGCATGGCATCACAAATCACCAGACAAATTGGCAAACTGGCTAGTGTTAAATAAAAGCAATGGGAACAAGATCTACTACTTTTGGATGTTTTTTTTTTTTCATTTTTGTGCTCTTTCACTGACGCATCTGACTGTTTGGCGTCTCTGTGTGTGTGACTTTATCAAAAGGTCTCAAGAAAAGGGAGTCTCTGTTTCCATTCTAATAATGTGATATAAATATTTATTTCATTCATTAAAAAGAGTCGGGGAAAAGCATATTGACTGTAAAAGCCAATTAAAATAATTTTGCAAAATAAACAAAAAGGATACACACAAAAAACTCCAGAATTATTGGCACCCTTCAAGAGAATAGACAGAATAAGATTGAAACTTTCCACTTAAGAGAGACTTTCTGTTACTTTAATAAATGTAATCTTCAAAGAATGTCTGTTTAAAACAAATATTTTCTGTCCAAAATATATGTGTATAAATCTATTGCCACCCCTGAATATTTAAAATAAATGCAAAAAATATATGTTTTCCAGTTGAACCTTGAATTGCGAGCATAATTTGTTCCGGAAGCATGCTTGGATTCCAAAGCACTCGTATATCAAAGCGAATTTCCCCATATGAAATAAAGGAAACTCAGATGACCCAAAAATCACTCACTCACTCATCATCTATACCGCTTTATCCTGTATTCAGGGTCGCCTGGAGAGGAACCTGGAGCCTTACTGTAGGGCACAAGGCAGGGTACACCCTGGACAGGGTACCAATCGATCGCAAGGTACACACACATACACTCACACACTACAACCAATTTGAGAATGCCAATCAACTTAACCTACATGTCTTTGGACTGTGGGAGGAATCCGGAGTACCCGGAGGAAACCCACCAAGCACGGGAAGAACATGCAAACTCCATGCACACAGAGATGGGAATCGAACCTGGCCGGGAATCGAACCTGGGTCCTAGAGGTGCAAGGTGACAGTGCTAACCCCATCGTGCCGCCACTGACCCAAAAGTATTCATATAAAAATTATAAATACAAAATAAAGTACAAATAAAACAAATTAACCTGCACTTTACATTTGAAATGAAACCTGGCAGTCACTACACTTTGACACACATACACTGCTTTACGAGTACATACATGTGATGACAGTATATGACTATATGAGTGGCCACACGCACTGAGACCGAGCATGGGAGAAGATTACCCATTGGCTCAGTGGTGATCATGTGACGCTCTGATTTTGACATGTACTTCTCTTATTTGCAAGACCTTTCTCACTTATCAAGTTAAAATTTATTTTAAAAAATTTGCTCGTCTTGCAAAAAACTTGTAGTCCAAGGCTTTACTGTACATATATATATATATATATATATATATTGATCAGCCATAACATTAAAACGCAAACCGTTATGCCCTGTATTGTGTAGGTTCTCCTTGTGCCACCTTGGGTGGTGCTGTGGTGTCTGGCACCGGGATGGTAGCGGTGAATACTTTGAGTGCTGCGGTCTGTGCCTCTGTGGATCAAACTTGTTTGTCTGGTGCATTCATGCTCAGTCAGATTGTGGAGAATTTGGACGCCAGATCAACAACCTTGACCTCTTTATCTGCTAGGTTGCATATGTGGCAGACTGTGTTGCATGGGGTGTTCTGATACAGTTCTTACATTTTTTTTTCTATGGGATCGGACCAGAGCGGCTGGCTTTTGCTCCAAACCGGTACAGTAATTGATAATCAATGTTATTCAGTTCACTTGGCAGTGGTGTTAGTGTTGTGGCTGATCAGTGTAAAGTATATACATACTGTACATATACAACCTTCAAACTCGTAAAAGAAAGAAAAGAAAATAGAATGTGGAGGTACAGTACGGAGCATTGACTGCGCTTTGCTCTTTGCTGTGACATGATGCTATTTGCTGCATTCTGCTGTAGAGAGGAAATAAAAATGGCAACTCATGGGCAGTGCTGAGCATGGAGCTGGAGAAGGGTCTATGCAAATGATTTCTATTTAATTATTTTATTCTTGTGTTTTCATAAAAAAAAAAAAAAGCTAAATCTGAATGACTTGGTTTCTGCAATGATAGAACTAGAAACCCATGTGAAGGTCCAAAAAACAATCAGAGAGTGAATTTTGCATAATAGATACCCTGTAAGTACCATATGCATACAGTAAATCTAAAAATATAAAAGAGATTCTGCATGCAGGACTGTTCTAAGATCTCAAGTAATCTCCAACCGTTTTTTTTTTTTTTTTTTTACATTTAGAAGAATTGCCTCATTGCTTTTATTTCCTCTAGGGGTTCATCATTATTTCATCATTAATTTTAGAAGTGTTAATTTCAAAATGAGGGTTATGCCGGAGTGAAAACAATGCGCTATGTCAGACACACTTGGATGTTTGAAAATATATTGTTGTTTGGAAACAATAAAATATAAAACTGGCTCAAACACAGCATTCATTCTATTCTGCTAGCTGTTAACGAGGATGCTTAGGGATGCATCATGGTATCATGGGATGAGCAGAATCTACACAAACAATCTTATAAAAGTATATAAAAGAACATTCAAGATGGTTCTTATTCCAGGATTATTTGGAATGTGAACTCAAACAGATTGAGAAAATGTAATGTATTCTTGCATATGTTTAGTTACTATAAGACACCAACTTCCTTCAGTTATTTGGATTAGATTTTTGCTTTTTTTATTTTACTTCAAACTAAATCTGATCATTTGAATGAATTACATTATAATAAGGAAAAGAAAGTACTTCTTGAAAGAGCATATTTTCCCACCTCCTCATATCTGTCACTTACTGATTTTATGGATTTACAGAGCTCATGAAGAAGACAGCGAGTGAATTATTAAAGTATTCGGAAAATACCGGTCATGCAATCACATACTGAACAAGATCACACCCCAGTTTGTAGCTCTGCAGAAGTGTATGTATTTCTGTAATGGGAATAAATGACATAAAACGTCTTTAAACAATTTTAACAAAATAGAAATTTCTTATAATCCCCCAGAATCAAAAATAAATCATGCGCTGTTGTTTTTTTGTTTGTGTATTTTGTTTCCATTGTCTCCATTTTATGAGGGTAACAGCCGGATATATTAGGCAAATTAGGCCAAAAAAGATGCATATGATGTCCTTCTGTTACTGAGATTGTCTATGAATGCATAGGAAAGACAGTGAGTATGTACGTAATAAAATAGATCTTGTCAGTGTCATGCATTTGAATTGATCTTCTATACCGCTTTAACCTGTATTCACGGTCACGGCGGGCTTGGAGCCTACCCCAGGAGGCTTATGGCACAAGGCGGGGTACACCCTGGACAGGGTGCCAATCCATCGCAGGGCACACACACACACACACACACACACACACACACACACACACACACACACACACACACTCTATGGTCAATTTGGAAATGCCAATTAACCTAATCTCTGCATGACTGTGGGAGGAAACCGGAGTACGCGGAAGAAACTCACCAAGCACGGGGAGAACATGCAAACTCTGTGCACACGGAGACGGGAATCGAACCTGGCTGGTAATCGAACCCGGACCCTGGAGGTGCAAGGCGACAGTGCTAACCACTACACCACCGTGCCGCCAATAAAGAGAACAATCTCATCATATATTTTAGAAAAATATCACACTGTAATTTAAAGGTGGCACATTCCAAAATTTAATTGGGTTTCTAAAAAGATGCCAATAAAGAAGTTGTTATTTTGAAACTGCCTTCCGGTAGTGGTGTTGGTGACAGGAAGGGTCATGCAATGCAATTAAACTGCAGTCGTGCAAGAGCCCGAGATGAAGTGGCACAGCTCCCATTAGTGAGTCACTGAACTGAAGACAACATAAAGTTTTAAAAGAACCATATAGAATTATGGAGGGTTAAACAGGATTAAGGGTACGAATAAAACTTTAAATAACACAACCATCTCTCTATTCTTACACACTCAGGGAAAGTTATTTGTTGGTAAATTCCGCCTTTACCACTGTTTTCTTCTTCACACTTACTGCACATTTAACAAATTATTAGTGAATTATTAATGAATATACAAGTAGATTGAGGCATTTTTAATTGATCTCTTATTTAAAAAGTACTTCAACAATTAAAGAAATATCCAAAGAATCCTCAATTCCTTATTTATTCACAAACTATCACAAAAGTCTTTATTTGTTTAGTTCATTCATTTTTTATTTGTTATTTTCTTCCTCCAATATCTATCAAAAACTGTCAATCATTTGTAAACCTGTTCCATGTCCCATGTGTGATGTTTCGGGAAGGGGAAAAGGCAAGTCCCTTTTCCTATTAACTTTTGCTTTCTGCTGTTTCTCAGTTATTGTTTTGTGTATTCTTTTGAAAATTCATTTGTTTCTTGTTCTTTTAAATGATATGAGCTATTTCCCAAAGGCTTATTGTCATTGCATCAACTACAGTATATGGAAAGCTCTTACCTCGCCAATGGAGCAGACCGAAAAAAATCCTCAGCGTTTTATATCAAAAGGGAAACAAAATTAATCAAGTCAGCAAATCAATCAAGTCACCGTGTTCCCACTTTTATTGTGATAAGTTGAATAAACAAGGAAACTGAACTATCGCTAACACAAATTGATTTGAAATACCTGGCATGCAGGAAACTGTACTTGACAGTGATACACTGCACTGAATAAGCATGCAAAATGGGTAACCAATGAGTTTGGGCTCATTACGTCCTATGATCTAGCCACTGTGAAGAATTTAACTGAAGTGTGTTGTGTTGGTAAAAGAGTATCAGTGAGAATGAAAGGAAAGGTTTTCGAGACAGTGGTGAGACCAGCGATGCTCTACGGTTTAGGAACAGTAAAGAAGATCTTCAGTGGCACTGAAGAAAGACAGGAGGTGGAGTTGGAGGTAGCAGAGCTGAAGATGTTGAGGTTCTCTTTGGAAGTGACAAGGATGGATAGGATCAGGAATGAGTCCATCAGAGGGACAACCCATGTTAGATGTTTTGGAGATGAAGTCAGATTGAGGTGGTTTGGACATGTTCAGAGGAGAGATTGTGGATAGTTATTGGTAGAAGAATGTTGAGATTGGAACTGCCAGGCAGGAGGTCTAGAGGAAGACCAAAGAGGAGATTTATGGATGTACAGTAGGACTTGAAGTTAGTTGGTGTGAGAGAAGAGGATGTAGAGGATAGGCAGATGATTCACTGTTGCGACCCCTGAAAGAGAACAGACGAAAGAAAGTCTCATTTGAACTTTGAATTCATTATTCCCACAGTCAACCCTTTTCATTTACACTGCCATTATAAATCTAGATGCTTAAAGGAAAAAACAGTTAAACCCAAACTCAGATATATATATATTCATTACTGCTATTTTTATTACAATTCAAAACAGTATAGATATTAAGATGATAATTTGCCAAGTAAGTTCAGTTCATATACATTCACATTTCATACAAACTTAAATAATTCTTTGATCGTGTAAAGCTGCTTTGCGACATTGACAATTATTAAAAGCGCGATACAAATAAAATTTAATTGAAATAAAAAACAAACCATATTAATAAAAATCATCATACCGTTTAGTGTCTTATACAGAACCCTGTACTTTCGCAAGTTTAATTAGACCTGAAATATCTGATATGACAAATTCTTAAAATCAAATGATGTTTACTGATTATTATTATTATTATTATTATTGAGTTAAAAATAGTTATTAACGTGAACTAAACAAAGAAGACAACTTGTGAACTAACTGAACTAAACAGAAAAACAATGCTAAAATGGTGCAAAGACTGTGACTTTTATTACATGTAAAGGCTCTCTTTTTTACTTATATTAAAATATTAATTAAAGCAAAAAAAAAAAAAGCAAAAAAAAAAAAAAAAAAAAAAATATATATATATATATATATATATATATATATATATATATATTTTTTTTTTTTAATGACACAGTAGAAGGTGTGAAGCTCCTGGCTTTCACAAGTGATGTTCAAGTTAGTTCTGTGTTTATAGTGGAAATGCAGTGTAGATTTTGAGCTATATATTGTTGAAGAAGGAAAATGAAAAGTCCAGAGGAGTCTATTTTTAGAGCTTCAGCAGATCACAGCCACCTTGCTGATGGTGGGTTTCTTTCTGAAAATCGTGCTGTAGAAAGCCTGCTGGAACTTGTCTCCCGCCAAGGTGAAGAGTGCCAGATTGAAGAAGGTGTTAAGGCCTGCCAAGGGCCTTGACAGCGTGTAGGCATCATTGATGATTTTCTTTAGCAAACAGGATGTCTCATGGCACCGCAGACTGCCCACTCGAAGCAGCCTCAGTATGTGATAGGGCAGGAAACACATGACAAACACAGCTAAGATCATCACTGTTAGTCTGTGGGCTCGCATCCGGCTAGGCCTAGAGGCTGAAAGGCTTTTGTATAGTGCACCTCTGATATGCGTGTAGCACCAACACACCACAACTAGGGGCAGCAAGTAGCCCAGCACAGTCAGTAGCCAGCCATACCACCACACCGTCTTCGGGTCATTGCTGGCAAAGTCCAAACAGTCCGTGGTGTTCCCATCTTTCTGGGTCATGATCATGCTGAGCATTGGACCGATCTCCAGCAGGGAGACGACCCAGATGACGACACACGCGGAGACACCCCAGCACGCCCTCTGGACCTGAGTTGCTCGAAGAGGGTGCACCACCACTACATATCGGAAAACGCTGAGACAAGTAAGGGAGAGGATGCTTCCATACAGGTTAAAGTGGAAGCAGAAGCGGAGGAAGCGACACATAAACTCACCCAGCGTCCAGTTCCTGGTGATGTAGAAATAGACCAGGAACGGTAAGCTCAGGGCATACAGCAAGTCAGCTACTGCCAGGTTCACCATAATGATGGTCCCGCTCTTCCAAGGCCGCAGCTTGATCACATAGATTAAGATGGCCATGAGATTTCCAGTGCCTCCAACCAAAAATATAATCCCGTACATGACAGGGAGGTAATAATGCTTTATGGAAATATCAACAGACAAACAGACACCGGACTCATTCTCATACACTTCCATTGTCGGCTTAATTTATCCAGCGGATACCTAAAATGCAGATTGAACAAGAAACAACTTGTATTTAAAACCTGAACTAGTTATGAATTGCTTATCACTTTATCTTTGCCACTTGATATCTTCATATGTCTCATTTGATAATGTTAATGCGTTCAGTATTACTATAATACTGTAGACAATATTGTTGTCTACCTTAAGAAAAGCCCTATGAGCTTTTTTTTTTTTTTACCAGTATTAAATGTCAAACACATCCATTAATATCAATACTGCTATAGAAATATGTATAGTGTTTTAAAGACACAAGCTTAATATTATACGTATATACTGTGTGTAGACTAAAATGTATATATATATATATTACATCAATATGTATAATGTAACAAAAGCAGTATGTTTTTTTGTCTAGAAATGTGAAAATTCTTACCTGTAGTTGAAACTTCTCTCACTTTGACACCCTCATTTTAATTGTTAAACTTAACCAGCATGTTGTTGTGACGGTTTTGAAGAAGCACTTTCAGTAGTGGACCCTACACATCCTCTCACTTACTGTATTGCCGATGCTTAAATTGTGACTCACGCTGACTGGAAAGTCCAGGAAACAAAGTCTCGATGTTTTTCTCAGTTAATGTGTAATCACCGACCTTTTTAAAAACACTTCCTTAAACAAACCGAGTCATATTGTCTACGATATCTTCTACAGCTCCATTATATATACAGTAAGTTACTCCCATGGCATAAACACATACGAGACATACTGTAGGCAGGTCACTCTGATTGCCCCTTAGGTGTGTGCAAAAGTTTAGACACATCGTATAATTCTGTGGTCTTTTCCGACTTTTACTTCTTTATACTGTACATTTTAAAGCAATATGGAAGGCGTACAAATTATGCAATAATCTCCTTTGAACAGTTGATATCGAGATGTGTCTGGCGCTTATGTTCTGTAAAGCCTTCATAATGGCTCTAATCTGCGGATGGTCTTTATGAGAGCCAGTTTCAATATGGTGGTTGATGGTGATGGCGCTTCTGCAAATGCGCTTGACAATACCGTTCTTGCAACTGTACTCCAGCTGGCATTATTTTTCTATGTTACACATTATTAAACCATGCCCCATTAGAACCGTGGGAGTACTGTATCGTTCCCTTTCCAATGAAAGAGCAAATTTAGATTTCTTGATGTACCAGGCAGGGAGGGCATCTGATGAAAAATTTGGCCTGTGCCAAATCAAGTATTTGAAGCAAATGATCCACTGTGGTGGCCTCAGCTGGAAAGAGCTAAAAGAATCTAAAATCTAAAAGTCTAAAATCTAAAATCAATAAACTAATGGTTCTCTTTTAATTTTCTAATATTGTTACCTGCAAAATGTTCCATTGACCAGGAAAAATAACTTTTATTGGTAACATTATACATTTTTTTAATATTGATTCTTGAGCAGTGGCGGCTGGTGCAAAAATTTGTCGAGGGGTCCAAAAAATGTAAAATTAAACTTTTAATACTCGCCTGTACTGTAAATAGCCATTTATCAGGTGAGTAAGCATCATTACTACTAGTATAAAATAAAATCCTGACTCTCATCGCATCCAGTCAACAGCTCCGCTCGCCATAAGAAGTGCTGGAAAAGACTAGTTGAGAATGGTCCAATCACATGAGCCCAAATTTTTAAAAACAATATTGATTCGCTAAGAACAAAAGTGGGAGGGTTCGGGGCGCACAGTGCTGCGACCCAGGATGATTTGACAAAATCCAATCAGAGCTCAGCCTCAGGTCACATGCCGGCGCATACAGTATGTGTGTCCAGCGCCCCGCGTACACAAACACAAATGAATGAATTACAGTTTAGATTTTTTTTTTAGAAATTATATTAAGAAATAAAGCGGAATGTTGTGACTAAATGACTTTATTTCATTATTAAAATAAATAATTATTCATTATTAATTATTAATTATTGTTAAATAATTACATGTTAAAGTAGCATTCTTCTCTGCCTAACTGTAAGGGGGGCGGCGCCTTTGTGCCCCCCCCCCCTACATAATCTCTATTGAATATTATATTAGAAGACAAATTCATAGGTTTATGATTTACAAATTACACCAAACGAATTTGATTATCAAATAAGCTATATAAAAAAATACATGTTGTATAGCGAAAATTATTATTTCTGTATAAATTATATATATTTTTTCATATACATGTATTTTTTTAGTATTGCTTATTTTATAATAAAAATAATTTCGTGTAATTTTGATCATATATTTATTTAGTGTAAATATTTTTGTATTACATGACAAATTCATGCAAAATAAATGTGTCACAAAATAAACATTATATGAGAATTTGTATTAATGGTCTCGACGGCTGTCACGTGCCTAGGGTTAATTATACTAGTCTTATGATATTTGATAATAATAAACCTATGAATTTATGCTCTAATATAATATTTGAAAGAGATTATGTAGGGGGGGGAGGTTGCAATCCGTGGCAGGGGGCCATTTTAGCGCATAACACCGGCTGCCACTGTTCTTGAGTAATGTTTTTTAGATTTTAAATAACATTACTCAAGTTACTTTGAAATTGTTGCGTGGGTGCTACATACTCAACATCATAGGGAGGAACAGGCATGGACTGGTCAACGGGAAGTTTCAGAATTTTCCTGGTGGGCCAGTCTTGTAAGGCTTTTGGGCTTTTAAATATATACGGTGGACTACAGAAAAATAGTCTACCTCCAATACCGGTGCTTTGGAGAAGGCAATTTGCTTTGGAATAGCTAATTGCTCTCTGGAGCAGAGAGATTTTGCCGACAGTCTGGCAATGTGGCCCAGCTTTATTTTGCCTTCCTATTTAGTCCTTCTGTGCACATTGTGAGCAAGGTGTTATGGCCACTACATTCCCAGCACTTATCCACATGCGATTTTTATCCGTAGGGAAATTTAAAGCAGAACGTGTACTCCAACAATCCACATATGAGCCAACATCCATTAAGTATCTTCAGACGTGACCTCATTTGCTGACGCCTGCACCCACTAAACCTGACAATTACCTGGCAATTAACAGATTAGTTGAATCAGCTATTTTAAGTCGAAAAAAAACAAAAAACGAATTGTGCCGGACACTGGCCCTTTACGAAAGAACACGAACAGCCCTGATTAAAGCAGTGTGCATGAGGACAGTGGAGAAGAGGCAGAAACATTAAAATGGAGTGAGCAGGGAGCAGGTACTGCATTATACTACTGTATGACCTGTGAACCAACTATCTATTAAGTTCAAACTTAATTTTACTTAATGTTATATTAAGTATATACTATTTGATCATTTGATAGCATGCTAAGAAATAAAAGCAATACAAACAAGTGAAATTTTGAAGATAGAGTATGGATGGAGGAGGAGAGAGCAGGAACCAGCACAGATCCTGTTAGAAGTCACTATTGCATGTGATGTACTGTAAATTAGAGCACAGTACATTATACATACTGTATGAACATGTTGGATGCTGTGATTCAAATGATTTATTGTTGTATTACATTCAATAGGACGACTGGTAAGTATCTTACACACAATACACCACACAGGTATTTCCACAGGTCAAGGTTGAACTGTTTATTATGAATTTATTGAATACGACAGTATTTGATGCTCAGGTCAGGCATTGTAAATGATGTCACATTTATGCATTTTAACAAACAAAAGCGTGAATCAGGCAGGGAAATATCCATTGCTCCTCCCGTGTCGTTGAGTACAACAAACAATGGGGCGGGGCCAGCGATGGCAGAGAGATTTTCTATTGACATAATATTAAGGGCCATACCCAAGGACCCAACAGTGGCAATCTTATGCCTACATACTGTATTTCATTGGGTCTTATGCCAAGCTGGACATGCTTCTTAATACAGTCGCACCTTTAACCATTCACATAAGCTCTAAACTCTGCATCTGTACACTAGTGTAAAGAGTTGGCCACATTTCTTTTTCAACAACACAGTTGTGGCAAAATTAGTAATAATGCAAATATTTTAACTATTTTCAGCCCTGGTGCACCTTCTGTACACACTTTTCATTGGCATGGATTATAACTATAGTAACATTAATAAGAATTAGGGCCCATATTCACAAAGATTCTTAGAATCTTAGCTTAGCTTAAAACATCCTAGCTGGAGTCCTAGACTAAAAGTGATTTAGGAAATTTCTCAGAGCAATTCTCAGTAAGGAAAGTACAAAAACCTTTATTTTAGTGAGGAGGCGAGGTTGACCCCGTTGCTATGGATGATGCAACAATTCAAGGACTGTGATTGGTTGATGAAAAATCTGTCTTAAAATGCGCTCATAGTGAAAGTAGAATATATGATTATAGAATAGACAGTGAAATCATAATGTTTGTATATAAAGAAATTATATAATCATGACTACAGGCTACTTTATACTGTACAAAGTTTCGGTTATAGGCTAAATAACTTAAAGGTACTTAAAACAGCCAAATGTGTCTACTTTTGAAGCAACCAATTTCCATGATATTAAAGTTCTTACATTTAAGTTACTATACTGATTTTATTACTTTTTGATTGATGGGATTGATGGGAGCTAAATGGCTCACCCTTCACCAATTTACATGATTGCAGGACAGTCTGTTTAAGTTGCACTTTTGGGTGGTATGTAGCCAATAATCCAATAGAGATGAAAGGGAGTGAGAGTGAAAAGAACAAGAAAATGAAATTGGACAGAGTTTCTGCTATAGAAACTCTTAAGTCTCTTAAAAGTCTTCCTCTCTACTCTTAACATTTTTTACCTAACGAGCTGTTTTTAGGGCCAAGATGTTTTGTGAATCATTTTTATCTTTACTAAGATTTAGTTCAAATTTTAAAGGGAAATTCTAAGAAAATGTCATAATTTGAAGAATTTTCTTAGAATTTCGTCACTAGGAAGAACTTTTTGGCTTAAGAAACTTTGTAAATACGGGCCCAGATGATTACCTGACCAGCTATTTTGAATCCCCTGATCAGTTATTTTGCATCCACTTCCTTAAGTTAGTTTGGAATAGTTTGGGTTTTTCAAGTCTTAAATCAAAATTGAAGTTAATATAAGTACATTACTGTAGGTCTTGGTCTCTCTGCACATCATCCATAAAGACTGTCGCAGGGAACACGATTACAATGTAAGTAATTGGTGTCAAATTCTACTCAACTGAAGCTTCTGTTTCGCTCTGAGTGGACCTGAAGAAGCTTCATTTGAGTGTCTGAAGCTGAACCTTGGAATGCATTTACACAGAGAACTAGGGTTCTTGAAATTTTATTCGGATTACGCACTTCATACGCACATTCCCGTTGACAAAATTGACAACAACCAAGACCTATGATAATGTACTTACAGTATATGCACCTCAATTTTGACACAAGACAGACTTGTCGCTTAAAATCAAAGTACTCTGTACAAAAAGTGTTCTGTGGCATGGGCCTTTAGTAACACTGCTCTACTGACCAGGAATAAAAGACAGTGAAACTCACATTTTTTGACTGGTAAGTTTTCATCTATACTTTGTTACAATACAGATTGTCGTCGACTCACTAGACGTGTCATCACAATTGTGTGTTATAATCGTTTATCTGCCTTTATGGCCCCGCAGGATTTAAAGTACTGTACCGAATGAAGGATTTTTTTGAAACATCAGACAACTTGACTGAATGCATTCAAGTGCATTTGAACAAGGATTGACTGTAACCTCTAGGTGTGCTGGTTCGAGCATGTTCGGAATTGACGCCCTGCTGGGGTTTTCAGGCCCAGAAGATTTCCTCTCAGCAGTGGCCTACCCAATGTGTACAGTATCTAGGATGTTCGATCACTCAAAAACATCCCTCACGTTACGGGGCAGCGGTTGGAAATAACTCAAATAAAAGAGCTGCAAACAGCAACATAAATTGTAGATCAACACATGTCTTGAAATACTGAAAACCCCTGAAAACACACACACACAGCACCCTGTATTCAGGGTTGCGGGGCGGGCCTGGAGCCTATCCCAGAAGGCACAAGGCGGGGTTCACCCTGGACATGGTTCCAATCAATCGCAGAGCACACACACACATATACACACACACACACTACGGCCAATTTGGGAACGGCAATTAACCTAACCTACATGTCTTTGGACTGTGGGAGGAAACCGGAGAACATGGAGGAAACCCACCAAGCACGGGGAGAACATGTAAACTCCATGCACAAAAAGGCGGGAATCGAACCTGGCCGGTAATCGAACCCGGCCCCTGGAGGTGCAAGGCGACAGTGTTAACCACTACACCACCGTGCCGCCCACACCACACACATATACTTAGATTTTTCTCAGGAGCAAAAGCAGAGGAGGCTTGGATTTCATGCTGAAGCTGGGTTGTGTATGAGAAAAGCACGAGTCCCTGCATGCACCATGCTATGTGTCAGTGTTGTAGGATGATGATGTAATGCTAGGGCACATAATAAGAACTATGATAAAAATAAAGTGACAGTCGAATGCTGTTGAAAGACCTCAGGCTGGAACATCCCATCATAGCAGCAGTGAATAGGTATTTCCAGCTGAATCTTTGGTGCAAAATTATCATAAAGAGACATTTCCTACATTTAAATGCTGTCTCTTGGTTATCTCTCGCCTTATCACAATCCAAATCACACTTAGCTGATGAGATGAAATAAACAATCATTCAATTGAAGACCCATATGAAAAGGGATATCATGGCTCGTGGAATGTCTGTGACACTTTATTTACTGTACATTTCAACAGATTCAACTAGATATGAAGTGAAAACGGAAAGCACTGCTATATTCTACTATATTGTAGTACAGGAAACTATTTTATACCTCATATATGTTCTGTTTTTTTTTTTTTTTTTTTTTTTAAACTCTGTACTGTAGCTAGGTTGCATGATTATCTTTTCGTGTTAGATCCCAAAGGGAGGTAATACAGCTCAAACATCAGAAAACAAATGGAGAATAATTAGAGAATATGAAGCGCTGGAAGTAATCTTAAGTCCTACTGTACCTGGGAAACATATCTGCGGGATATAGAGGCTTAGAAGGATTAAATTTTTTTATGTGCTCTGCATAAGTATCTTTATTTCCTGAGAACATTTACGGAGAAATTATTGTATGATATGAGTAGAAATGCACTTTGATATAAAATGCACAGTGGTGTAGTGGTTCGCACTGTCGCCTTGCACCTACAGGGTTCGGTTCCCGGCCAGGTTCGATTCCCGTCTTTGTGTGCATGGAGTTTGCATGTTCATGGAGATGCTTGGTGGGTTTCCTCCAGGTACTCTGCTTTCCTCCAACAGTCCATAGACACGCAGATTAGGCTTATTGGCGTTCCCAAAATTGCCGCCGGTGTATGAATGAGTGTGTGCGTATTTGCCCTGCAATGGATTGGCACCCTGTCCACCCTAAGTTTCCTGGCATACGCTCCAGGCCTCTGCGACCCTACAGTATTTACAGGATAAAGAGGTATAGACGATGAGAGAGAGGGAGAGATATCCAAAGCAAGTCGGCTGATATTGTAGAAAGAGAAACTAGCAGAACTCTATAAGATCTACAGCCAGGTTCTCTATAAAGATACTGTTGTAAATGCAAAGGGTGTTAATTCCACAATGTTTATGTTACGTTTTGAATGCCTTAGAATTTGATTTGGACTGCATGCACGAGAAGAGTTCAAGTCAAAACAAAACAAGACATGAAGCACAGTACAGCACATTTGAATGTTGCAAACATTTTAAATAAGGGACTGCTGTTGTTTCCATGAACATCTAGCAAGTGGAACAACTGAACCTTGAACGTCAAACGATAACTTGTTGCCAACTTGCAGAAGAGACACATCTGTCTGCGAGAACTGTACACACAATTATTTACTTGCACATGTCTAAAAAGAAAGGTTATTACAGTGCTGAGCTCGTCGCAAGCCATTTCCACATGTTTGGGCTGATAAAGGAGTTCCTGGGAGGCCAGAGTTTCAGATGCATCCAAGCAGTAGTGAAATGCTGGGATAAGTGCATTAATGTTGCATTGTGCATAGCGATTATATATAGAAATAAAGGCAATTTTTTTTTACCTTTATACCTGTGTCCTGTTACTCTGCACAATAAAACAAATCCTGGGTTGACTTGAATGCTCCTTGTATATACATAGTGTACGCACATAATGTATGCAGCTGCTCGGCTCTGTAAATATATCAAGTGTGGCGTATTTGCGAAGAAAGTTAGTGAGGAATTTGAGGAGTCATTGAGTCTGTGAAAAGCTGTGGGCTTTCTGTGGGTGTTCAAAACGATCTTGTATTTAATAAAAAAGGGTTTACTACCTAATTTTCTCCACGGTTTCTTCATGAAGCTGTTTTATAACTTTGATTAAGAACTTTGTTCATTGGCTCTCAATAAGTACTAAAAACGCTTAGCCTTTAATGACATTTTCTTCTTTCGACAATAAATAACATTAGTGCATTATACATGATATAGTACATTACTAAATATTGTAGTTTGAATGAGAGCATGTGTTTTTCTAAAGCCTTTCTTGGTTTCAGTAAGCAATTAAAATGTCCAGATGTTCCAGATATCCATGACTTATGCTTGTAAGTTACAAATGTGGTAAAATGTTTTATTTACTTATTCCAAGCTATTTACTCATTTACTCTCTCTCTCACACAAACATGGACACACACACACACACACACACACACACACACACACACACACACACACACACACACACACACACACTCTCTCTCTCTCTCTCTCTCTCTCTCTCTCACACACACACACACACACACACACACACACTCTCTCTCTCTCTCTCTCTCACTCTCACTCTCTCTCTCTCTCACTCTCACTCTCACACACACTCTCTCTCTCTCTCTCTCTCACACACACACACACACTCTCTCTCTCTCTCTCTCTCTCTCTCTCTCTCTCACACACACACACACACACACACACACACACACACACACACACACACACACACACACACACAAAAAAAGTGTAAAGTGTATAGATATTTCAAATCGAAACAGAGGCTCATACAGTAGTTTTGCACCGTGTTCCAGCTCTCTGCTGTCCTCTACTGGATTTATAAAAACACCAGCTTATCTGACAGATGGCTTCACCTGCGACTTGGCTGACGAGCCTTCATCTGGATGTATGTGTGAGTGAACAGCCCTTCATTTGCAGCATGTTAATGGCCCTTCATTTGTAACATGCTCAGTCAAATAGCTTGGAAGACTGGAAAATAATCCAAAAGATAAATGTTGCATATACAAGTCATTAGTCTTGTGGCGTATAGAAACATAGAAACAAATAATAAAAAAAGGTATACAGTATGTGGTAGACCATCTAGCTGGATGAGAAAACAACTGCTACTGAATAATGGAAAATTAAAGAAGATGAAAGAATCCTTCTTACAAATTAAAAAAGATAATAAATAAATTAAATAAAAAATACCAGCAAAAGAATTAAAGCAGAATGGGAAGGCTGTTTTTGTGGCAGACCGCAACGCTTCAGTCTGATGCTGATCAATATTTTTTTGGTAAATAATTTGTTTCTAATAACAATAACAATCATTTGTTGACCCATTTCTCCTACATTCTATGAAAAACAAAAATTATTTTTAGATATTTACTTAATTAATGATTTGAAAGCTAATATTTATTTATTATTATTTTTTTTTAGGGCTCATCAAATGTCATGGATGATGATGATGATGATGATGATTTAATCAAGTAATCTATCAATATTTTTTCTTTCTTTCTTTTTAAGTCAATTAATCTAGCGATTATTTTTTAAATTTATTTAGATTATTTTATTGGTTAATCTAGGGATTATTTTCTGGTTGGATGATTAAACCTTTATATAAATTGCCCAGAAATAATAACCACAACTTTGATTAAACTTTGTTTAATCTTTTAACCTTTTTTTCAAGCATTTTATCATAAAAAATATTTTACAAAAAAAAAAAAACATGCACATAAATCTGCAAGAATTAATAAGGTTAGTAGGCATCCACTGACAGAATATATATATATATATATTCCTCTCAGAAAGGAATTTATCACTTATTCAGACATGAAATCTATGTAGAACTGTCGGAAACTTTTACTCTACGTTGCTGAGTTTCAGTAGTTTATATGCACATAAATGAAGTGTTTATAACAAATAGCATTTACTCTGGAGAAGCTTCAGAGAGACTTACATTTTCATTATACATCTGAGGGTTAAAGACGTTGCTTAAGAGGTGCCACTTGGTGTAACTGCTTCAATTCCTTTTAACCACTGAGCTACCACTTAACCTTCTTTTGAGATGCATCATGCGTGTGTGTGTGTGTGTGTGTGTGTGTGTGTGTGTGTGTGTGTGTGTGTGTGTGTGTGTGTGTATTTCACTTTGACACACAGTGCAGAATTAATACGGTGCATAAATTGCTACACGTTGGAAGTCGATGTATTTACATGATCGATGTAACTGATTATTTTCGATGCACCATTGCAGCCCTAAACCGGCCCATTTATGCCAGATTTCTTCCCCCCCTTGAGTACATCAATATCAATTTAAATGAAAAGAATTTAAAAGGACATTGCATTTCATAGGATGTTGGCAATTAAAATAAACTGTGCATCACATTATATTACATGTTTTGATCATCGCCATATCTATCAGAATCCTACTGCAAAATACATTTCGATTTACAGCATTTAAATACTCACAGTAACTCACTGAATATCCTCGTGCTTGTTCACCAGGTCAGGGACACAGAATATGATCGAGTATGATTGATCATATTTTATTAGATTTTATTTTACTTAAATTAAGAGGTTGTTAATTAATTTATTAGTTTATAAATACATAACTTATAGTTGATTTATAGTTAATTATATCCAACATTGCTGTTTTTTTTTATACTTACTATAAAGTGTTCATCTTGAAAGCAGAGAAGTGAATTAGAGGAGATGATTTATTTTGCCCTTTTTTTATGCAGCTGAATGTATTAATGGATAAAATTATAGCTTAAAAGTATCTTATTTTGAAAAAATGTGTTATTATTATTATTATTATTATTATTATTATTTAAATTATTTCTGATGTTCTTGAGATGTTCCGAGGTTCTGTATCGGCTGTTGAATCAGAAAATTAAAGTGAATGAATGAATTAATGAATATTTTTATGCCGATTTTGCACATTTTTCCGTTTCGTCGTCATGTACAGAAGATTAGAGTAGTGGAAATGGAGAAGGCTGACCATTCAGTAAGGTTTTTGTTTTGTGTAAAATGTTTCTCATGATCTTTAACAGTCTTTGCATTTAAAAGGGTTTCATGTGCAACAAACACTTTTTTCCCAATGCTTTTTATTTGAACCCTACAAAACCAACAAATTATTATTATTATTATTTTTAATTATTTTTTTTACCAAATTGCATATGTACACAACCCCAAACAAAACTGCATTCTGATTTATCTACTGCGCCAAGATTGTGGGTGGTGGAGTTATAGCATTTTGGAAAAAAAGGGAAAAAAAGAAGAAGAAAAAAAGAAACACGCACACAAAGTTCAGTCTGCAATTCATCTTGCTTTAATGACGTAATTAAGTTATCTCATTTTTCTGTCAAACTATTCATCCGGACAATATTCTCTATCGAACCAACCAATTAAGCCCTCACAGAATGTCAGAATCTTAAGTGAAAAATGTCCACTCACCATAACATTCGGCATTTATCTAATCAGACAATCATGTGGTAGCATGAAAGAACCAGAAATAGAAAAATAAATGCAGCTAAGGGTCAAGAGCTCCAGTTAGCATTCACATCAGACATCAGAATAATAATAATAAAAAAAAAAAACTGTAATCTTTCTGCCTTTGGTTGTGCCATGTTTTAACCCAAAGCATGAATTAACCCAAGTACTATTAAGACATATCTGAACAACAATTTTCAATTTTCCAGAATGCCTCGTTGGACTTCTATTACATCCATGAAGTTTCTTTGATGTTTATCCACTTAAGATTGTGGATGATCCTTAGCCAGATGATCCTTATTCACCACCATTCATTAAGGTATATTGTATGGAATGAAGTGATTGCATACAATAAACTTTACATTGTTATTCGTTAATTTTTATAAAGTTGTCTATTTAAATGAGCTGTATCAATTTAACCTGCATTAAAAAACTGGTCTAATAATGAAAATCCATTTTCTTGCCAAAAGTATTTGGATCTGACATTTGCGCATTCGGCAGATACTGTTTTCCCAGAGTGACTTACAAATAAGGTGGCACGGTGGCTTTATAGTTATACTGTCGTCTTGCACCTCCAGTTTCCAGGTTTGTTTCCTGCCTCTGTGTGCATGGAGTTTGCATGTTCTCCACGTGCTTGGTGAGTTTCCTCCAGGTACTCCAGCTTCCTCCAACAGTCCAAGGACATGTAGGTTAGGTTCATTGGCATTCCCAAATTGCCCGTAGTGTGTGAATGAGTGTGTGAGTACAGTATGTTTATAGTGTATAGATATGTGCTGTGTGATGAATTGTACCCCGTCTCGTGCTCTAAATCTCCTGTGATCGGCTCCAGGTCCCCTGCGCCCCTAAAAACAGAATAAAGTGTAATAGACAACAGGTGAGTCAGTGAGTGAGACTTTGAAGTGCTTTGAAGTTTTTATCATTGCATAGCTTCTTACTCTGGCTTGTAGGTTACTACAGTAACTATAAGTACAACTATAGGTATTTTTTTGGAGAGGGGGACTAACCCAAATATCTAAGAAACAAATAGATCTTAGGATAAGCACACCCATATGAGCTTTTAAAACATTACATTCCAGATGGAGACAAAAATACATTTCTTTTAAATGTCATAATAATTTATCATAGTAAGTAAAGTTACGCCGTAAAGTTGTCACATCCATTGTCACATCATCGCCAGCAGATGGCAGGAACGGGCTATTTTTTCTGCCCATATCAAGCGCATCCTTTATTCTGTATGTTTAAAACACTAAGTGCAGATGAGTAAAATGTCAGACTTACAGTACATCAAGACTGTTTACTCAATACAGTACAACTGACAAATTGCCAAGTCATGTTAAGGTTCAAAATAAAAACAACAACAGCAACAAGGTGGCATAAAGTGAGAATGCAGTGATGCGGTCTGTGAAGGCCAGCCTGTTAAGTGCTTGATTTTTGCACAATGGGACACTAATTGGACATTTTAGAAGGCTTACAGTACCTGCAATAAAAGCCACTCTTTACTATTCCATTCTCTAACATTTCATTCAGCCACATTAAGCTTTGATTAAAGCACACAATGTGCCAGTTCATGGTACAAAAAGGATTCCTTATGCCTGCCTTTCAAGATTTGTATCCTGAAATGTGTCCTGTACCAAAACTCCATAGATGTGATGACCTGGTCATTCGGTACATCCAGGTCGTCAGCTGACTTTATTTTATTGTCACATAATGATTCTGAGCCGAGACCTGACCTACTGAAGAAACCCCAAATCATAACACTGCCGCCAGAGGCTTGTACAGTGGCCACTATGCATGATGGGTGCATCACTTCATGCTCTCTCCTTCTTACCCTGGCATAGGGTCAATCTGGACTCATCAGACTAAATGACTTTTTTTTCCATTGCGCACAGCGAAGTTTTCACTAACACATGGTTTTCTTGCTGCCACCCAGCTATTTAGTCCCAATCCTGTGAGTTCTCATCACACTGTGTGTGTATGGAAACAGTCGTACTTACCCTACTGAACATAGCTACGTTATTTACGGTTTATTTTAATTTTATTTTTTATCATGCAACTTCACCAAAGTGATTTCTATTAATAATTTTTTTTCCCCCGACCACATTTCTTCTACAAACGTGACGGTTCAGCATCATCCTTCCAGGTGTTGGGTTATGATGTCTTAACCCAGTTCCAGCTATTTTAATCTCTTGCAGACTTAACTTTAACAAAGTAACAAAGTTAAGTACTTCAAAGCACTTCAAAGTCTTACTCACTGACTCACTTGTTGTCTATTCCGCTTTATTCTGTATTCAGGGTTGCGGGGGCCTGGAGCCTATCCCAGGAGACTTAGGGCATGAGGCAGGGTACACCCTGGATGGGTTCCCAATCCATCACAAATAGTTGTTTTATTTGCTTGATCTAGCCCAATAATTTGACCCTTCTAAAAGGGTGACTTTTTTTCTGGCCCAGCAGTGTATAATAATAATAATAATAATAATAATAATAATAATAATAACAACAATACAGTCTGTGTGTCTTACTGAAGATTATTTTGTTCTTGGTTTGTGCACTAGCATTATTTTAAGCATGTACTGTATTTCAAGCGTGGTTAGTTCATAAGACCATTCTCTATATACTCGATATTCTTCTTCTGACTTTTTCTATCAGCTCGCACTGAATATCTGAATGCAGTCATTTAGTGCTGTGTAAGCATTACGCAGTCTCTTTAGTCTCTGGGCTCTCATTCTGAGCTGGGATGTGGGAGAGTGATAGCTTATAAATAAGGGCTACATCAATAGAGGAGATTAAATGAGGAAATTGACATCAGAAGATATGCCTGCTGAGCACCTCTCAGATCTCTCTGGTGCAGTGTGTTCCTACAGTAGATTACCTAGAAGTATTATTCTAATGTAATCCTACTGGACTGCTCAAAGATGTACTGTATGAGATGTGCTGAACCGCCTCTTGAAGCAGACACAGGTCATCCCTGCTTAGTGGGGAAAATGGACAAGTAGTTCACTCTGCTTACACAGGTAAGTGGGAAACACAAAGCACCAGGGTCCTGCTAGAGAGCTTTGATTTTTACAGAAGGTGAATGTAACAGTGGGTAGCATTGCAGTAATTGGCACATTTTGAAAGAGTGACTTTGTTATTTTTGGATATGTTCCACCGTGGCCTTGATCATTATAACACAGTGAATTACATTTATAGTAGATTTTGATTAGATTCAGCTCTGTTGCCATTGTGCAAAGTATGCGTGCAAGGATAATGAAATGCCATAGCATGTGCATAAGTGGCCTATTTACTATAAATAACAATGCAGTAAATGAGAGTATGGGTCGATATGTACAGGGATGAGCGTGATTAATGTACAGAAGGTGCAGTTGGTAATAAGGATATGTATTAGGTATATTTTGGAATATACAGTATAACTAGGCAAATCTTGTGCAGTGTGTACTGTACACCCAACATGATATACCCATATTTATATATAATGGGGCAAATAAGTATTTGATACACTGACAAATTAAAAAAAAATTCTCACTTAAAAAGAATGGAAGGATCCAGAAAATCACATTGTATGATTTTTAAATAATTAATTTTGATTTTATTGCATGAAATAAGTATTTGATCACCTACCAAACCAACAAGAATTCTGGCTCTCACAGACCTGTTAGTTTGTCTTTAAGAAGCCCTCCTACCCTCCACTTATTGCCTGTATTAATTGCACCTGTTTGAACTCGTTACCTGTATAAAAGACACCTGTCCACACACTCAATCTACCAGACTCAAACTTCTCCACTATGTGCAAGACTAAAGCACTGTCTAAGGACACTAGGGACAGAATTATAGACCTGCACATGGCTGGGATGGGCTACAGGACAATTGGCAAACAGTATGGTGAGAAGGCAACAACTAGTGGCGCAATAATTAGAAAATGGAAGCAATTCAAGATCTCACCTCGTGGTGCATCAATGATCCTGAGAAAGATGAGGGATCAGCCTAGAACTACATGGAGAACCTGGTCAATGATCTGAAGAGAGCTAGGACCACATTCTCAATGGTTACTATTACAGTAGTAACACACTATACTGTCATGGATTAAAATCCTGCAGCCCACGCAAGGACCCCTGCTCAAGCCAGCACATTTGACGTTTGGCAAAGACCATCTGGATGATCTAGAGGAGGCATGGAAGAATGGCATGTGGTCAGATGAGATCAAAATAGAATTTTCTGGTATCAACTCCACTTGCCGTTTTTGGAGGAAGAAGAAGGATGAGTACAAGCCGAAGAACACCATCCAATGACTCCAAACACACAGCCATGGCAACTAAGGAGTGGCTCCTAAGAAGCATTTCAATGTCCTGGAGTGGTCTAGCCGGTCTTCAGACCTAAACCCAATAGAAAATCTGTGGAGGGAGCTGAAACTCTGTGTTGGCCAGCGACAGCCCCGAAACCTGAAATATCTGGAGAAGACCTGTATGGGGGAGTGGACCAAAGTCCCTGCTGCAGTGGTCAAGAACTACAGGAATCGCCTGACCTCTGTAAATGTAAACAAAGGTTTACATTCTTCTATTGTATCAAATACTGCAATTAAATAGAAATGAATTCTTTAAAAATCATACAATTTGATTTTCTGTATTTTTTTCATTTAGATTTTGTTTCTTACAGTCGAGGTGTACCTATGATTAAAAATGACAGATTTCTCCATTCTTTGTAAGTGGGGAAAACTTGAAAAATCGGTAATTTATCAAATACTTTTTTTGCCCCACTGTATATAAAGTGCAGACGTTTTGCACACTTTGAAATAAACTACATGGACCTAAAATAATACCTAAAATTAAATCAATCTAGTTTCTATTGAAACTCTACAGTAATTCCCCACTGTTGTGTAGTGGTTAGCACCGTCTTCTTGCACCTGCAGGGTTCGGGTTCGATTCCCGACCAGGTTTGATCCCGCCTCTGTGTGATGGCGTTTGCATGTTCTCACCGTGCTTGGTGGGTTTTCTCTGGGTACTCCAGTTTCCTCCCACAGTCCAAAGACAGGCAGATTAGACTAATTGGCGTGCCCGTAGTGTGTGTGTGTGTGTCCTGCGATGGATTGGCACCTTGTCCAGGGTGTACTCTGCCTCGTTCCCTGTGTCTCCTGGGATAGCCTCCAGGCCCCCTGCGGGATAAAGCGGTGTAGACGATGAGATGTTATGAGAATGTTAATATTTGAACTGAAGAATGTAGTTCAAAACTGTAACAGCTTGGTGAAACACATTGGTGGATGTGACAGTTTTGTAGTGTCACTGCACAGCAACATACTCATACAAAACTACTGTATACTGATTGGCCTCACCTTTTCCTGATCACCCACCCTGCCATAAATAACCTGAGCAAACAGCCTTTGCTCATTATTGCACATTTGATTATTTTAAGACTTCTCTTCAGATTTTGGCTTTTTTTTTTTTAAACATTTTTTTTATTATTATTATCATTTCATTTTTACTTTATGCCTGTTTGTGATTGCCTGACCTTTAGCTTGTCTCTTATTTTGAGTACTGCCAGACTCTTTTATCTCTTTGCTTTAATGAAAATCATAAATATCCATGCATGATATGCATTTTTCAACAATCTCAGCCCTTCCACTTAAACTATAGTAATAATAATAATAATATTAATAATAATAGTATGGGGCATTGAAATCTTTGATGAAATCTTTTTATAAACTTGCGTGAACAAAAGTCAAGTTCAAAGCAAACAACATTTACAGACGACTCCAAGCACAGTATGGTGATGAGAATCATAGCTGCGATAAAACATTTGAATGGTTCAAACCTTTTAAAGGAGGCTGTAAGTCTGTGAAATGATGGTGTGAGTGTGCCCTGCGATTGATTGGCACCCTGTCCAGAGTGTACCCGACTCCATGCCCTACGTCTCTTGGGATAGGCTTCACGCCCCCAACGACCCTGAATACAGGATTAAGCGGTATAGACGATGAGCGAGTGAGAGTATAAGTCTGTGAATGACGATCCTGGCCAAGGCGGCTCCGAGCCCAGTGCAGACATTCCAGTAAACAGTCAGTCAGTGGAATGCCTGATACTTGAAAATGCATGGATAACTTGTTGCCAACTTGCAGAAGGGACTCGTCTGTCTGTGGGAACTGTAAACTCAATCATTCATGGACACCATTTGTAAACATGAACACATCCCCATACAGTCGTGACCTCGCTCCAAGCCATTTCCATACTGTATGTGTGGGCCATTTAAGGAGTTCCTGGGAGGCCAGCATTTCAGACATAAAGGAGACAGCCTGGTCATGACTCCAGCATATTGTTTCATGGTATTCAAGCACTAGTGAAACATATGGATAAATGCTGCAGAGGATTATATAGAGAAAAAATGTAGTTTTAAACTCTTATAGCTAGGTTTTATTATTCTGCACAATCAAATGTCCCATTTTTGATATGAATATCACTTGTATTTAAAGACTGCATTTATTTGATAATTACACATTATTGCGTAATGTGTATGCATAGTGAGTTCATAAGACAATTCATAATTTTCTTCTATTTCCTATTAATCAATTGCTGTGTAAGCCTGTGCAGTCTGTTTAGCCTATAAGCTATTAATCTGATGTTGGATGAGGGAGAGAATACTTCATTAGTATGGGCTACACTAATGGAGCAGATGACATGAGGAAATTCACATCAGACGTTTATTTATTTATTTATTTATTTATTTATTGCTGTTAGTGAATCTTCTTCTTAGAGATTATTTGCTGGTTATTAGTTGACTGAATGTACAAAGGATAGAGGGAATATAATATACATATAGTAATATAATATACATAATAAACACTATCACTTGTTTGAATCTATCTATCTATCTATCTATCTATCTATCTATCTATCTATCTATCTATCTATCTATCTATCATTTATATAATGGTGTGTAATACTGTACACACATCACTTCAGCATGAGGTTCTAAAAAAAACAAAACAAAAAAAAAACAGACAAAACAACGACACTGAGTTTTACCCGATTTAATCAATGGTTCCTTTTCTGCATTTTAAATAGATTAATCTAAATTGAGTTCAATCAAATTATTGCTACTTGACAACACTTGTTATTAGTGTCAGTGTGACGTTGCATTGATTCATGGTCCTAGCTCTGACTGTTTTAATCAGAGCCATTCCCTGCTGGGATTAATGTGACAAGTGAAATGATGACTCTTTAATTTTTGCTCCATTAGCAACTGAGTTCCTAATGAACCTATTACAATATACACTGAACAGCCATAACATTAACTGCACATAACATTAACATATTTTAACATGTATTATCAGTTCCAAACTGGTGACTGGGCTCCCCGTCGCCCATGCCTGTGCGGACCCACAGCCTGCCCAAGACTGCTGACCAGCCCTCCAAATTCCCCAGATCCCAATTCGTTGAGCACACATGGGACGTCCAACACCCAAAGGAGGTGCTGCCAAGGTCCTGGTGC
>JAAGKR010001915.1:0-58990 GCA_011419295.1 Clarias macrocephalus
TCTTATGCTTGTTGCCTGTCCTTAGCAGTGGTTTCCTAGCAGATATTCTACCATGAAGGCCTGATTCACACAGTCTCCTCTTAACAGTTGTTCTAGAGACGTGTCTGCTGCTAGAACTCTGTGTGGCATTGACCTGCTCTCTGATCTGAGCTGCTGTTAACCTGCGATTTCTGAGGCTGGTGACTCGGATGAACTTATCCTCCGCAGCAGAGGTGACTCTTGGTCTTCCTTTCCTGGGGCGGTCCACATGTGAGCCAGTTTCTTTGTAGCGCTTGATGGTTTTTGTGACTGCACTTAGGGACACTTTCAAAGTTTTCCCAATTTTTCAGACTGACTGACCTTCATTTCTTAAAGTAATGATGGCCACTCGTTTTTCTTCACTTAGCTGCTTTTCTCTTGCCATAATACAAATTCAACCTCTTTGAATGAGAAGGTGTGTCCAAACTTTTGGTCTGTACTGTATTTGTAACTAAATGCAAGATTCATTGCTTTAGTCTTTAAAATTCTGTTCACAAGCTTATTTCAAAAGGTTACTTCACTGATAAGACTCATTTCTCCTCTGCAAATGCTGATCGATTCTGTGTTTTAAAAGAGAAAAGACCTATAACCGTTATATCCTGATCACAAATAGTAGTGCAGAATGTATTGATCGGCTCCTCGGAGCGAATAGTCCTTTACTTACAGATACAGAGGAATCTATCCACAGCAGCATTTAGGCAGACGGAGTTTGTGTCTCTGTACATAAATCAAGTTTTGTACTAGCTTTAATTATGTGACTCTTCAATCAAAGTGAATTTATTAGAAACAAGTAGCATCAGGCATGTTTATACTGTATATGGCTGGATATTTGCTGGAGGGCTGGAGGTTTAGGTGCGGTCCTTCTTCAGTTGTTACATAACCACATTTATCTTAACTGCAGCAATTCCAGAGATAATGTGCAGAAATCACTACTGCGGCTCTCAGAGACTCTGCGGAACCTTAGAAATTGCTGATTGCATCACCAATCTAAAATTGACACAGTTTGTGGTCTTGATACGCCATCAAAACTAACTACTAGATAACAAATTTTTCTGGCTACTGACTACAAACATGCTGACATGCTGAGAGTTAAACATGCAATAGCAATGTAGTAATTAGTTGAAATAGACCTCTAGTGGTTAAGTATGTGAAGTACAACAACATTGGAACTTTTTTCCAATTCGTTGAACCCACCTCCCATTTCCACCCACGTACACATAGCAGACCAATAGAATCTATTGTGGCAATGGAGTTTGGTTAGATAGGTGATGGGGTAAGCAGTTTACTCTGACCTGTGGTTTTACACTACTGTGGTTTTTCAAAGCAAACTATTTAAATTCCAGCAGATTTTTTCTACTATTTAGTCGTCCTTTCCAGGAACAATGCTGCAAATTTTGTGTCAAGCTTCATTTATTGATAAACGTTGACTGGAAGGGAAATGTGTGGCTCGGAAAAAGGACCACAAGCAAAAGGCATGACTACAGCCTTAAGCAAAGCCAATTCAAGAGCTTTACAAGCAGTGGATTGAGGCTGGAGTCAGTGCATAAAGAGCCACCAGACAATTTATTTATTATTTTTATTTTATCAGAAAATGGATTACAAATGTTGCATTCCTAGTACCAATGCACTCCTGAACCTGAACCTGTACTCAGGCATGTATTACCTGGGATAAACAGGTTTTATCAAGTCCAAAATCAATGCACCCATTTACCAGGAGGCGTCAGAGTGCTTCAGATTTCCATGAATGAAACATATATGCTCTCCCAAGTTATCGAATATGAATGAAACATTAAACATTTTACAGTATTATAACTGACAAGGTTTTTTTTTTTTGTCATATCACCGATGTAAGATTTCTGTGTTCACTAGCACTTTTATTTCACTTGTCATTCTATTTTGCTGAAACTGCAGTAGGGTAAACACTAGGGTTCTTCTGTAATTGAGATTATTTGATTTACAGCAAATTGATTTTACCAGGGTGGGGAAATGGTCGAGTATCAGATTATTCCAGCTAAGCTCTTGTTCAATTTTCCTGCTTTATTTTCACTCTAGGAACAAATGCAGGCAGGCAGGGAAAAGAACTATTTATACACACCCTAGGCTTATGGTACAGCATGAACATGTTTGCCTTGTTGCATTCAAATGACTGAAGCAATTAAAGGGGAAAAGTGCACATTAAGTGGGAGAAAAGCTCACTGCTGTGCACCCATTTACGCAGCTAGAGGAGACAGAAATGTGCAGTATCTTATTAATTTGCTTTGACTGTATGCTTTACTTGGTTTGAAATGATCCATTTTTGAACAGCTTGTTTGTTTCGTTGCATTTACTAACATACCACCTACAGGCAAAGGAAAATATAATTAAAGACAAAGAAACTTGCTGACTGTTTATGTCTGTACTGTTAGAAAGAGATGAAGATTTGAATGTACGGTGACATCATGGCCCAAAACCTTCTCAATAGCTTTATTTCCGGAGTGGTACTCTAGTGGAATGACCATCACTGTCTCTCACCATTTAGCTAAAGCTGACTAACATATTACGTGTCAGTTGTAAGCCTATGTTGACTGCTTTGTAAATGTCCGCACACAGCCCTGTGATCATATGATGAATAGACATCCGTACTCTTAGTGTATCTGCACAGCCTACTGAGTTTATCTTGATTGTGCACTTTACATGAAAGCACTAGAACGGATAAATGTTTCTTTAAAGTGTCACTCTGGCCGGAGTTTGTGATTCAAACCAGTGTTACCAAGAATGCAAACTGCATCAGTCAACAGATAAAAGCATTGCTAAATAAGAGGGTGTATTCTAAAATAAGAAATCTTATCCATGCTTATGCCATGTTTGTGCCACAGTCTGGGTGTGGGGTGCCGATTGTCATGTACTGTTCCAATACATCATAGCAACATATTTCCAATAAGTATGCATATTCATACTGTGCAGGTGAGAATGTGTCACATGAGGTCATTTGTAATTGCAGTGGCAAGCAAAAAAGGATGCAACACTTATGATTTGTACGAAAGATGAGCAGCATGCAGTGATTCATCGTTTGTGGTCCGGGGATGCAGAAACAACTCACAGAAGAGCATAAACAGAAGCGTTTGGATATCAGCAAACATCAGCAAAATTACTGGTGATGAGACATGGACTCATCAATACAAGCCTGAGAGTCGCCGACCAAGAAGTGTTCAAAAGTCAACCAACAGCTTAAAAATTGATGCTTACAGTTTTCTGGGATTCTCAAGGGCCAATGTTGGAACATAATCAGGAAAACAAACAAGCGAGGTGCTTATAGAAGAGCTAAAGCCTAAAACTGTGGATTAAACGAAGAGGACTGCATTCCAAGGATATTGTGATCATACAGGACAATGCACGTCGGCACACTTTTTTCCCATACAGTCGATACGCTGCAAAAACTTTGTTTTGAGGTGTTAAAACATCCTAATCTATAGTCCTAATCTAACTCCATTGGATTTTCCCCTGAAAGCAGCCATATGAGGATGAAGATTCTTCTTCTGTGAAATCAGAACAGATCAGCTGGCCTTGGATGCCCATGATCTTGCCCATGACCAATTTGCTGGTATATAATTGATAATCAATGTTAATGTGTTAATGGCTGATCAGTGTATATATGAGACATGGTGGTGTAGCAGTTTGCTTCCTTACAGGTCTCATGGTTTGACCGTGAGCTCAAATTACTGTCTGCTTAGCAGTTTTCACAACCTTCCCATGTCTGAGTAGGTGTCTTCGCTGGTCTCTAGTTTCCTCCAACCTCCCAGAAACCTGCTCTGTGTTTGTGGTGGTGGTCGAGGGGGATATTTGTCTATGTTAAATGGCTTCTAGGTGTGAATGCGTGTATGCATGGTGCCTCACGATGGACTGGCATACCATCCAAAATGTATTCCCGCTTTGCGCCCAGTGTTCCTGGCAAAGGCTCTAAATCCACCACATCCCTGAGCAGAATAATGTGGCTAGTGAAGATGAATGAATGAACTGGATTCATGAAATTACAGTACTGTTTCTGTGTTAAATACATAATTAACAACAGCCTGTTATGAGTGGTGGACATTAAACAGTATGTTTTACTTGCATTAGCATTTACATTTGCGTTAGCCATGCCAGGACCCAGGTCTGCATGAAATTAAAGAACAGTACCACAAGTACATTTCAAGCAAAAGGTAAGCAATTTAGTGTCTGTACATGGAGATATTGCACATCAGTTGTACATTGGATTTAAGGTGCACTAGGGAATACTACTGAGAATGCAGACAAACTTTACAACACGGAAAGTTATCCTATCCAGCGCCCTGTAATCAGAGGCTACATATTTCAACAGAGTCTCTCTATATTAATCAAGATATGTCTGTGCAAGAAGGTAATCTTCCGTGTCTGTTATTTTGCTTGTTACAAGCACGCATGAGCTCGGACAGTTTGCGCAAGTGTGTGAATGAGCAGGAAGTAGGGGTAGGAGATCAGCCAATGATTACAGAGAGCAGAGAGAGTAATGTTGGAAAAGGTACAGAAGGATCATGTTCAGATAACACAACATGCTCTTTTACCTACAACAGGTCATACTCAAACACAGCTTTAGAAAATGAAGAGTGTTAAACTGATTAGATTGTTTAGTAGGTGTTTGAGTACTTTGGTGTAACATTATTCCTAATGGTGCCTAGAAAAGCAGCTACGGAGAGATGCTTGCCAGTGTTTAGTTGTGTCATTTCCTAAGGTGTTGCTAAGGAATCATTTATCATTGTTGTGGCAAACAAACAGTTGCAAACTGCAGACCTTTGATCCAACCAAACCGTTGCATACCTCATTAATTCTGCACGTTTAATCCTTGGTGTTATTTTTAGCTTTCATTTTGGATGGTTGCTCCTATTCAGGAACTGAGAATCACATTCTGTAAAGCTTATATCCTTCTTATAGTCTGCTGACTAGTCAGCCTTCCTACCTTTCAAATCCAATGTCTGCAGGGATTCTTTCAAGCTGACAATGCTAAGCAGTTGAAATGCCAAATCAGCTCCAGTGTCTGTAAATGTCCCTGAAACTAGCATGCTAGGCTTGATTGCCTGAGTGAATTCACCAAATTTACTAGCCGTAGTGTAACCCAGTGTGTGGCAGGTCTTATTAGGTTTGCTAATCAGTAAGAATTCATATTTCCAAGAAACACACCTTAATGCAACAGCTCCACCAGATGGCCATCACTGGCTGAATATGGCTCCATTGGCAAGTCCTCCAATCTGGCAAAGGTCTATATGGTAGCCAGTACAGGTTAACATGGCACCATGGATTGCATCTATCCTGGAAGAAGGGTATCATTTCTGTTTTTACTCTGTGGACTGTGGATAATTTCCAGAGATCCTTATCATTGATTCCAAAACAGAAAGAAGTCATGAAGAATATTCCAGGAGTAAAGTATTGTGTGATAGTGGTATTTATTGTGAATAACTACATTGTTCATTCATTCATTCATTCATTCATTCATTCATTCATTCATCCTCAGCATGTATGTACATATGCACATGAAGCTATCCAGCTGATTCTTACTGTTTCTGGAGGCTACCCAGGGTTCATAGAACCAAACAACTAGTGTCTTAACAGAGGGCATTGGAATAATCTTTTCTGCAGCCTCTTCGATTCAAGAAATACTTAGCAATATCACTAATAACGGACATTTCAGAAATTGTTGCTAAGTAAGTGATTACAATCTTTCAGTGTTAATTAAAAATTCCTTGGCATCCACATGTCCGCAGGTGGGAACAGTCTAACAGCACAGGTATTTCCAGAGCAAGATGAGAGGGTGTGAAATGGCCCTAGACACTCTCACTGACCTTCATCGTTGCAGCAGCATTATTTTTGCATCGCAGCAGCTGTTCCACTGGCGACCACAGGGACCAGTGGTCAGATCACCTGAGGTCATAATCAACTGAAAACTGCTCTCTCTACAGGACACTTGCCTTAAATGATACCCAAAAAGAGCCAAAAAGCAGTCACCCAGCAGATTTATTCATCATTCATTGCTGCAGAAATTAACAAAAAAACTGTCACTTTCTTTGTGATGGCATTATTGGTACAGTATCTTTTTTGGCACACTGCTTTGCAAGTTGCATACTCAGTATGAACACTAGCAAAGGATTATTATTAGTATCTTTATTGTTGTACTTGTGTATTATTTTGTGCATTTTTGTTTATTTGTTCAGACCTGAGAATTTTTCATAGATGTGAATTTTCCATCTATGTCCAGTATTTGTGAAGTTAGTGGATAATTGTGATACTGTAATACTTTTTTTTTTTTTATCTTTATGGATCAATGAACACATCTGACAAATGTCCTCTGAGTTCTACAGTGGATACTGTTCAACAGACTCCATGAAAATTCCTGTAATTATATTATAGATAAGCTTTTGTAGCACAGAAGAGTCTTAAAGTGTCTCATTTTATATGGCTTTTAAAGGAAATGAGGTTTGGAAGGCTTTTATTTCATAGGTTCCATAATGGT
This sequence comes from Clarias macrocephalus, assembly GCA_011419295.1. Classification (NCBI taxonomy): domain Eukaryota; kingdom Metazoa; phylum Chordata; class Actinopteri; order Siluriformes; family Clariidae; genus Clarias; species Clarias macrocephalus. Next base: position 6,518 of record JAAGKR010001915.1, read on the forward strand.
GACTCACTGTGGGGCAGCGTAAATTCTTCTTTTTATTCTTCTATTTGCATAGTACTGTAGGGTGAAAGTAGTACATATCTTTCCGTATGTACCTAATGTCTGAGACGACTCAGTGATTATCCCCTATTGAAATAATAAAAATTGCAAAAATAAAAGGTCTGCAATTTTGCTGTTATTGAACATTTACTCTCTTATATATATTTTAATGACATGATTCATCTCTTTTTTCCCCCCCTATTTGAACTGTTTGAGCAGTTGTGCTGCAATGCAGTATCATCTGTAATGGCTACATTTCACTTCAAAATGAAGGGATATAGGATAGGCAATTGCAAAGCAACACCACGTTATTATCTTGTATCTGCCAGTAAATTGGCTTTGGGAAGAAGCTATTACAGAGAGAAATTGCAAACTGTCCCTGGGAGTGGTGTCTATGGGAATCAGTGCAGAAAAACCCTGTGATTCAAATAATGTCTACTTGTCGGATTTTGGAAGAAAAAAGAGCTGCCTCTTTAACGTGTATTAGTCCCTGAAAAGACAGACTTAGGATCAGGAAATTTTGTTTAGACCTGCTATCAGACCGCTACTCAGAGGAAACAAAGGTTTCTAGATTCTCCATTAAAACAATTAGCACTATAAAATAAAATAAAATCAAACCTGTCTCTTGCTGCCTGAAACTCCTAAACAGGCATCATCACGGTGCCCTGAATAGCTCAGAGGGCATAATGGAAATTTTTTGTTCAATTTTCAAAAGAACATTTTTCACTGGGTGTTACGCCGTGTTGTCTGCATTTTTTTTTTATGTGTGATAGCATGTTGTTTGAATTTCACCTTTTCCAGTGACATTACACCTTTCTATCCTCCAGTTGTTATTCTGTTCTCACCCAACCACTCATTTTACCAACTTGTCCACCACAACCAGCTCTCCAATCACTCTCTTTTATGTCATATGAGACACAATCAGTCGACTTGCCACGCTGTAATTTAGCTGTCAGAGGAAATGTCAGCCCTCCTCCATGATTGTCACTATCCAAATGAATCACATTTGTGTTGCTCGAAGTCAGTTTGAAGTGAAACCTTTTTTTTTTTTTGCCGTTCTGAGGTTTCTGACAAGATTGACTGATGACAACTTGCTGTCAGGAAAGGTAAACTGTCATTTACTTCTGCATGCCTTTTAAATAACCTGTTGTCTTATGCTCATTTGAAAATCTCTGAAACAAGCTGTTAATCCTTGTAAAATGTGGAAAAATCTGTGACAATGGATAGAAAGATCTGGCGAGACCTTCTCAACCTGTTGCTACTGCAAGAGAAGGTCTCGCCAGGTCTTTCTATCCATTGTCACAGATTCCATTTAATTCTAGGGATGGATAGATATGTGCAAACAAATTAAGGGGATGCTTCTGGATCTGTGGTCGATCCTTTTACAACTGTAATGGGAAGCAGCCAAGTAAGCAACAAACCTGTGGAAGAATTCTATTCCTGCTATCTATACTCATGACATTCTTATTTTCATAATTATCCTCATCCTATGAACATAGGTGAGGACAGAAAGTAGGCTGACTAAAAACTATGCTCCTCATCGACACTGCAGCACTGACTGAAAAACTGTACCGGATTTCTCCCCTCTTCTGAAAGTAGAGCAATTGAGGTTCCACCCAAGTGGCTGAGTCTTATCTTATCCGCTTCCAATTAAAATGTATGTCAGAGGTCTATTTTAGATAGTACCATCTACAAATAATAGAGACTTGACCCACTAGTTTGAAATACTGGATGCCTCTTCACAGGTGGCTACACTATACTTGATACCTGTCAATAAAGAAAGATAAGTAGAAGTCCAACATCCACCAGTTGTACCAACCATAACTCTGACCGCATAACTTACAAGAAGTAGCAACATAGAATCATTATACATCTATACCTCCCACCAGAAATGTCAAGGCGCAAGATCTTTCCCGAACCCTAAATGCCATGTAGACTAGATTGAGATGTTTCTTTAACCTCTCACAAAGCTATGAAGAGTAAAGAACTATTCTACTGTTCCACTCAGCTTAGGTGAAACTCTACTAGGTTCTATTGGACAGGTCTTCACCAAGGCGGTACAGTGGCATAGTGGGTAGCACTGTGGCCTTGCACATCTTGGGTTAAGAGTTTGAGTCCCACCTTCAGGCCTGTAATGTAGGTGTGGAGTTTGAATGTTCTCCCCATGCTTGGTGGGATTCCTCCCTCCCAACAGTCCAAAAACATGCAAAGTAGGCTAACTGGTTTTTCCAAATTGCCCATAGTGTGTGACTTGATGCATACTGGTGCCCTGTGATGAACTGCGATTCTGTAAAGAGTGTATCCTGGCTTGTGTCCCAAGTCCCCTGGGACAGGCTCCAGGCCTCCTATGACCTGTATAGGGAATGAGTAAGAGCCTCACCAAAGGTCTTTCATAAACTTTTTTGGGAAACCTTCCCTTTGGTCCACCTGGAACCACTATCCCAGTTTTGCAGCACATAAGATTCTTGTTAACCACACAACTTTAATCTTGTCCAGTGCTTCCAACATCTTTGGCTGAATTTCATTCACCCCTGCTGTCTTGCTGTCATGAAAGTTCCCAACTGCTAGGGTAATCACTATATTAGTTACAGAAATAGACATGTTTATCACAGTTTGCGCAAGGTTTTGTCTATTTCTCTCATGACAGCCAAAAACAGCCTTCCAGTTACAGCTTTTTGCAGCTGCTGCCATGATTCAGGACTTGAATACAGTCCATTCATGTTTAGTATCCTCTCCCTCACTTGGCACAATAAAATCCTTGGAGATGAAAGTAAATGTATCTCTCATTAAGACTTTTCCGGATACATGAGCAATATATATTGATATGAGCAATACAGAAGGCTCTCCAGAGTTCACCAGGTAAATTTAACTGGTTCTCTGACTGTATGCTCAGTGAGGGTCAAGAGAACTCTCATCACCATGTGAGTTGCATACGTGAGCTCAGGTCTAGTTCCAGCAGTCAGTTCTACTAACACTAATTTGGGCAGGGGTAATATGTAAGAGAGTCACTTTGTCTGGCCTGGCTCATCAGATCTGGTGATAAATCCTTCACCATGTCAATGAATTACCTTCATTACCCATTATGCATATGTTACATATTACAATGGCCCAACAACTGGCTTAGTGTATTTTGTATGCCAGATAATGGTGATGATGTGAAATGTGAGCTTGCCAAAGGATGTAATTAGAAAACTGAACATAGGTGTGTGCTTCCAATTGATGTATCCCATGAACACAGCGCTTGGTGGTAATATAACACTGTTACATAATGCATTCAAAGTACTGAAGCACCCACAAAGCACAATAATTTCACCATAATAAACGTAACAATTAGACTTCACAATCACTTCTCTGACATCACTATAAATAGGGTGCTTTTTATTGTGTTGTCTGCCTTTATATTGCACTGATATAATCATGTCTTTTCATTCTCTCTTTCAATAATACAGTTTCCAACTGTATATACAATCATCATGCACATGTACATAGAAACAGTAGATCTTTACAATATCTCTACAATATCTGCAATCTTTACACTATTTTACAACAGTTTAGAGGTTTTTACCTCTTCAGATTTCTGCTTGACTGCATTATTGTTAAAAAGTATCATATTATATCCATCTATCCATGAACCTCTGTAGTCCAACCAGGGACCGTGGAGGCCAATGGTCACCAATGTATTTATTCCCAATTTGTGGTAGGACACATCTTGGGAACTCCAGTTAACATAATCTGCATGTCTTTGGTCTGTGGGAGGAAACCAGTGATCCCGGAGGAGACCCACTAAGCACGGGGAGAACATGCAAACTCCAAGCACACAGGAATCGAACCCAGGACCTGGAGGTGCAACAGATATATATAACGTTACCCTTTTTCTCACTAAGATTTATTTTATTATTGGATGCTGTAACAATGTACATTAGTGATTAATAAATTATTCTATCTATCTATCTATCTATCTATCTATCAGAAAAATAGCAGAGACAATGTTTTTTGTTGTTGTTATAGTTGTTGTTGTTGTTGTTGTTGTAGTTGTTGTTGTTGTTGTTGTTGTTGTTGTTGTTGTTTTCGGCACTGCTCCTGCTTCATTGCCCTTTGTAGATTGCTGAGTCACTCAGACTCCAAATTGGGAATGAATACAATGCTCTCATCTCCAATCCTACCTGCTCTGTTTTCCAGCCTAAATATTTCCTTCCACCATCTGTTATTCTCTCTGATGCTTTGGCTTCAGGAATAGAGCATGCACAGATGTCATGGTCCTGGATGTTAAGTAATTACATTTAACAACTGACTTCCTTCCACTGGATGTGGTTGTTGGAGCTTAATGAAGAAGATTCCCACCCTGTAGAGCAGAGTTTAGAGAATATAAAGATTAAATAGTAAAGAGAAATAAAGATGTCTTTCTCACAGATTGTGTAATATTCTCAATTTAGAAACTGTGGGTGATGTGGCCAGATGTTGGTGGCCAATTTGTTGAGCATATTTTATTCTCAAATGCTGACATATGAGGAAAGCATCACAAAATATTATTTAAAGGGAAAAAAGTCATCTGATAGGAAACATGGCAAAAAAATAGAAAATCCACTGATTTTTCTTCAAAGATCTTGTTAATATAGTGTGTGGAATTTCCAAATTAGTGAATCCTAGTGGACTTGCACATCCTTTCAGGAGTTATTGGGAGAAATTGAGCTATCCTGATTTCCTACACCAAGTGTTTTCTTGGTCACTACTTTCTGGATCAGTGGGGGTAGCCCTACCCAAAGCCAGCTGAAAATATTTGAGCCTTGCGCCATAACTTCATCACAGTCCCTGTTTCTGTTTTGGATTGAAATGGTTTGGAACAAGGTTCCATGGGCTTATGAATTCAAAGGTTTTGCTCTGTCTCCCAGTCTATTCTCATAGAGCATACTTGTTGAATAGTTGTCTGTGTCACATGGCGTAAAAATGTGGCTGTGGAATTTTTTTCAGGTAGTTAATCAAGTTCAAGGGGTTTTTCAAAGCTAATCTATAATCTTTGCCAAGTCAAAATCCCTTTGCTGTGCAACATTTTTTCAAATAATGTAAGATATTTGGGCCTAAACCTGGTTGCATTCAGCTTTTCATTGCATGCCTCACGGAATGTTTTCTCCAGACACATCCTCATCATATAATTTGATTCTTTTTTTTTTTCTTCTTCTGGTTAAACTCAGCCCGTAGGCATTCAAGCGCACCAATATTATTACATTAGTCTGAAAACGAAATTTGATATCCCTAAAACAATATTTTATATCCAACTTCAGACCAGACAATTTTATATTTATAATCTGAAATGCATAATAAACCCTTTAGTACATATGTGTGTGTGTGTGTGTGTGTGTGTGTGTGTGTGTGTGTGTGTGTGTGTGTGTGTGTGTGTGTGTGTGTGTGTGTGTACATTTTATGTTTATGCACCCCACCAAGACTGATGATTCAAGTTGTGCATTTCTCTAATAAAGTCTATGATACATAATAATCTGATTCATCCCTTTTTCAATGGACAATTAAGGAGAACACTTTAAGCTCATATAATTTATTCTTGATGTACAATATGATGGGCATATTCTATACCTTACTATTAAAAAAGTAAAAAAGTACACTACTCTGTTGTAACATTTACAGGTGGACATAAGTTTAGTTCTATTTGTATAAGTTTGACAAATACAGTGTGGCCCAAAGGTATGGGTCCACATACATGTCCCCTTTGCTGTTTGCTTAAAAATTTAGATGCTAGATGGATTTGAAAATGCCAATAGCAGATCAAACTAAACCAGACCTAACACCATTTGACTTTTTTCTTCAGGGTCTTCCCTGAAGTTTATCAGAATTCAGCCCAGAACAATCACTGCACAAAAGAAGGTAATTATCTCTGCATGTAACTGCATAATAAATGCTTAACATTCTATTATTTAGCGTACAACGTGAAAGTTATTTATGTATCAACATAATTAAATTAGGGCAGATCTTCCACTCGAGTAAACTATTTAAGTTGAACAAAAGTAAATAATTATAATTAATAGTAAAAATTGGTACTTTTAGGTTAAACTCAATACAGAGAATTAAGAACATTAACAAACTTAATTTATGTTGGTAAAATAGAAATTATAATATCAACATTTAAAAGCCACACAAAGCCTATATATTTTTAGAATACTATGGTAGCAAAATGTATTGAGACAGAAGACAAATTCAATGTTTATTGACAATGAAGATAATAAGAATAATTTGTTGTTTTATGCAGTGAAATTCCTATACAACAATCAATATTTAGTTTGAAGTTGCTGGATCCGGCCGGGCATCGAGTCAAAAAGACATCTGCAGTACTCTGGTGTCACTTGCTCAACCCATGCCTCCTTGTTTGCTTCCTGAAGATCATGTACGGAAATTTGCCACGGAAGTCTGCAATTCACTTGAGAATTCCCTAGTTTTAGCTGTTTTTTGTGCAGAGGCGGACACCCTGGCTGCAGAAAGTAAAAGAGTTGCTGCATATTTGTTCCTTCCGATAACTAAACCAGCTGATTCTAATTAAGATAAGATAAGCTAAATCTTTATTAATTCAGAGGGAAATTGCAGAAATGTATTACAATTAATTATGAATAATTATAATGATTATATTTGATTTAATTAATCAATGTAATGAATTAATATATTAATGAATACTAATTATGAAATTTCACATTTCACAACTCTTCAACCGGATAGGCGAGAAATAATTAATGACATCACCTGTTTTGTGCACAGGGAGAACTATAATATGTGGCACATGTTGCCTGGATACTTTTGCCGCACCACTGTATACACAATTGCATCAAGTCTGAGGATGTTATTTTGAGCATTTGCTGTCCTACCCTGTATTAGAAAATGTCACCACTATGATAAAACCTTTGTATCACTGCTGTTTTGCAGTACGGGATAAAGGTAGTATGCTGTGCTTTGTTTTTGGTCCTCATTTTGGTTTGAACCTGGGCTGCTTGACCTTCTGTACAGCACGTGCACATTATCGGTTCGTGTGCATTATCGGTATCTCAGTGGCTTCAGGGATCCATGGCACGTCATTCACTGCAGTAGTGCCTGGTGCTGATGTGGTGCTAATGAGACTAAGTGGGACTGTGACCAGCTATAACAGTGCAATTTGATTTCTGTAACAGCTTTTAATTAATCTTTCTAACTTAAATGATTTTTTTTCTTTACTATTATTACTGTTGCACTAATATTTGTGTATTATTATTATGGGATTTTTTTGTGCACCTAGATCTTTCCATGACTCTCTTCATTTCTCATAGCAACTGTCCTTAACCCCATTTTCCACATAGTGTACAATTCATTCTCTGTTGAAAAGTATTTTCCAGCAGACAGTAACCTTGGTTCACTCAGGTAACTGTCTGAACTCTCCCCCTGACCTGTAATGTGTGCAGAAGAAAATTTTATGATTAAATAATTTAACTTCTCCTGGGATAACAAAGTGAAGTCACTGTAGTAATTACATCTGTCACCTTAACATTTCACTTACTCCATTGCTTCCAGCGCCAGGCAGTGAGGAGACTTCTCTGCCATTTTCACATCCTTGTCACATAAAATAAAGTCCATCTACGATAGGCACAGTTTGTCTGGTATTATTTACACTCCAAAATAGGAGCTCCTCTAGAGCTCTTAGGAGGCTGAAATAGAAAATCCAGGATCCTCTACGGTCCGGGGTCCGATTCCCGGCCAGGCTCAATTCCCACCTCTTTGTGCATGGAGTTTGCATGTTCTTCCTGTGCTTGATGGGTTTCCTCCGGGTCCTCCGGTTTCCTCCCACAGTCCAAAGACATGCAGATTAGGCTAAATGTTGTTCTCAAATTATATGTAGTGTGTGAATGAGTGTGCACCCTGTTCAGGATAAAGCTGTGTAGACGATGAGTGAGTGAGTGTTGGGGGGGAAAAAAGGCACCATTTCATCCAATGTAAATTATTGGGCTGAATCAAGCAAAGAAAACAACTAAAGAGATTTGAAATTACTTACTACTGAACGCTTCAACACATTATCAAAACCTGGATGTATAGTGCTGAACCATCAACTTTGTGGAAGAAATATAGTCTGCGAAAAAAAAAAATGAACAGAGATCACTTAAACACTTGGTGAAGTTATAAGGTAAAACAATCTACAGTTAGAAACCTTAGCTATGTTTAATATTCCCATACACACAGCATTGGGACTAAGAATCTGTGTGACCATAAGAAATCCACTGGTTAGTGAGACTAATCAGAAAAAAAATGCTTGATTTTGGAACAGACCAAAAAGATTGGACTTTGGAACAATAGAAAAAGGTCATGTGGTGTGATGAGTTAAGCCTTTATTTCTTACATAGACATTACTGCACAGTAAAATTCTTTTTTTTTTCGCAGTGCTGGGTCAGCCATTGTTATGACGCTCCTGGATCAGATAGGGTTAAGGGTCTTGCTCAAGGGCCCTACAATGGCAACCTAGTGGAGTTGGGATGTTTTAAATTGAATGTTTTCCCTACTGGTATAGATTGTCATATAATTTTTAACCTCTTAAACTATCAGGTCCTGACTATTTATTCATCACTCTGTTTGCTGCATAACTTTCTTTTTGGCCACAGCAGTTTCACTTCTGAGAAAAAAAAAAAAACTTGAAAAGATAAATAATTGGGCTATTTTGGGTTTTGAATAGTACATTAGCGTAACACATGATGAATGTTAGAAAGGCATAGCAAAAGTTACATCAGGAAGAGAAAAAGCTTTTGAGGTACAGGATGCGATGTATAGTGGCAGTTTCTGGGATTACGTTTCATTCTGACAATTAATTTCTGTGAATACGCCGAGGTTTTATCTCCAGTAATGGTTTGAAATCTGAGGCTGCTTTTGCATATATTTTCCAGTGAATACTCACAAAGACCACAATATTACTTGTCGAAGCTGGTATCGGCCTCGGTGGTACAGTACAAGGCGTTGTTTAGGAAAGTCTTAGAATTATAAATATGGCATGTATGTTTTCTCTAGGTTATGACTGACTAAAATGTTTTTGTGTAAGCATGTGTAGGTGGAGGGGGCTTGCATTCTGAGAAGTGCCTCGCATGTGGATGACACAGCCGGCGTGGGCTGTGACTCATGGCTGAACAATCTAACTCTGAGGAGAAAGCCAGTCTCTATATTTCCAGGTGGAGCAACGTAGCCCACACATTTTCCGTCAATCATCCAGGGTTATCCCTGACCCCATGCTATTCCTCACCTCCCCCACATCCCCTCCACTGTGTGGGCTTCCACTGTCACCAGTCAGCCATGTGGAGTTCTGAAAGCACTTAAACACAACCTACTTACTGGCAGGAGAAAATTACACATTCCAACGCAAAGCGATAACACCGAACTGAGAAGCTATACGTACTGTGTCATTAATGAAGACCAGCAGATGGCAAAGGCTGGAAGAAACCCAGATACGAGTCTAAATAAGGAACTGGTTCAGGCTAGCAGTCACATTAATAGCACTCTGTTCTCTGTAATTTCCCTTGGAGCTTTGTAAACGCTAGGATGTGTTAATAAAAAAAAAGATTATTGAGTCAAAGGATAGGAAATATTCTATAATATGATCTTCATGAGCCGACGTGACTCACCTTGACAAGCATATGAAATAATTCACAGTCAGTGCTGCGGTAGGCGTGTCAGGAGGTCAGAACTACACAGATATGCCACTCGTGAAATAACACGATGCATTAATTGTAAACTTGCATGAGCAGGTGTTTGCACACATTCAGCCTCCAGCTGTGCTTCTAGTTATTATCATTAAAAATATAACAAATTCATGCGTTGTTTGTGATTTTGTAGTGAGTCAAAATGAAAGTAGTGGCTGCAAATTAGATCAAGGTTTTTGCACAAAAAAACATTTTAATTACAAAGATTGTCGAAGATCATGAGACACATTATAAGCAATGCAAAAATTTCAGCCTCCACCTCTACAAGTGTTAGTTTCCCTTTGGTACATGACGACAGCTCAATATCACAGTACAAGTATGCATTGATTAAGCAAAAGCTTTCCGCACACAGCACTTGCATCTCGTCTTTTATACACATATCGCTTGTGCCTATTCTTTTTTTATTTCAGTGTTCTTTCTCTGATCGTCACAGTGATTGTGCTACAGTATCACACATATAGTTTTGTTTAGTATATAATGGTGATTGAACCACATCCAAATCACATAATGTCCTGTTTTACTGAACATATTGAAGATAACAAGTGACACATACCTGTAATTCATTACTGCTGGAGTGACTACAATGGCAGTAATATTGAGTAAACGTCCTTTTCTTGGCTTCAACATTCTCAAAAAAAAAAAAAAACTTTTCAAACCACTAGCAGCAGGTGCTATGTAGCTTTACTGGTCATGTGACAGAAAGGGAAAAAATGCTGTTGTGGTATGTGTTGCTAATTTGCTAGCATCAGTTACAACAGTTAGCATGTTTTTTTGTTTGTTTGTTTTTTTGTTGCTAAATTCAGTTTAGACTAGCAACAGTTCAAGTCACTTTATAGCCAGTAATGCTGTAAATATACTGCTAACTTAGATGTCAAAACAGAGTTTTACACTGAAAATCTACTTTTAGATATGTAATAAAACAATTTCTCAAGTACATTTTACTATAAGGAGATTTGACTTGAGTACACTTTTGCTTGGATGCTACTACTGTTTAATGTAGGAAATATTTTGACACGTTATCTTACACATGTCCGTGCCTGCTCAAGATATGTGGTAAAATTAGCAGAACTATATTTAGCTATTCTTCAGGTAAAAGAAAATAATAGCAGGTTTTAAAAAGCTTCAAGGAATGTCGTTCTTAGCTTGATTGAGTTATTTTTAACCAGCTGCCAAAACACTGCATGACTGATTTTTTTACACTATCAGGTTCATTTTGACTGGTTGAAGGAAAAGATGTTTATATCAAACAAATACAGGGAGATCACAGATCTTATAATAAAAAATTACACACATCAGAAGTGACCAGAGATGAACAGTTTTGTTCTTTATACTGTATTTTAGATGGATAGCTAAAGTTAGTGAGATAGCTGAGGTGCAGCACCATCTCTGATAATAACGTAGTGGCACACTGTGAGATTACACTGGAGCAACACCAGAGGCTTTGTTCTTTCACCTGATAATGAGACTGTCAAATTAATTAGCATGATAAAGATTTTTTGCTCTCGTAATGCTTCTGAAATACCGGGGAACCTCCAAAACTTTTCTTAGAGAAGTGAACACTTTGGCCAAGTCTCAGACTGCATCCTACTATCCTATGCAGCTAGTACATCAACATACCATTGGTGTCAATACTATTTAGTTTGTGTTATGTGGTATGGAATACAGCCATGAATTAAAATTGAATTTAATAAAATGAATTAAATACAGCCATGAATAAAATTATGCTCTAGCAGCTGTGAGATTAATGTGTGTGGTGGAGAAAAATAAGGCAAAACCCATATTACAAAATGCTACCCAGCAAGTAGATCATCAATTAATCTGTTGATTTTAATTCCAGCATTTAAAATCAATAATTAGAAGCAATTTGTTTTACTTTTGGTTCTTATTTCCTTGGGATAGGCTTCAGGTTCCCCAGCAACCCTACACATGATAAGCTGTAATGTAAATTGATTAATGGTTCTTTCTGAAAACAAATATACTGTATGTATTTTTGTGTTCCTGCTCCATCGTTATATACTCCTGTTTTAGTTGGAAACCAGTTGGGCTGACATAAAAGAATGGTTAATAATGTACTTGTAATAGCTTACTCTGCTTAGAGGAAGGCTTTAGGACATAAAGCTTTAGGCTATATATTGAATAAATAATATCAAGTACTACATTAATTCAGAAGTATTTGTATTCATTTCAGATAATATTTAGCAGTGTGGTGAGTTGGTTGCAGAATCATCCATCCATCCATCCATCCATCCATCCATCTATTATATAAACTTCTTATTCTGAGTAAGAAAGGAATTACAGGGACAAGCAGGGTACACCCTGGATGGAGTGCCAACCCATCACAGAGTACAAGCACACACACACGCGCGCGCACAGACACACACACACACACACACACACACACACACACACACACACACACACACACACACACACACGCCCACACGCCCACACACACACACACACACAAACACACACACACACACACACACACACACACACACACACACACACACACACACACACACACATTAAACATGGATAGAACATGCAAAATCCATGCACACAAAGTGAATTAGAGATTTAAACCATCAACCCTGGAGGGGCAAGGTGAGAGTGCAGGAAAACGTATTGCACATTTGTTGCCATTGTCACATCTTTGAAAACTCTGCTATAGTAGCTATATAGTGTCAGATCAGGCAGGTGTGAATTCCAGACAGGGATTTAGCCCAATAGGGGAAATGTTTAGGTTTTGCCTGTACGTTCATGAAATTCAGCTGGAACAAACAAATTACATAATTAACCATGTAAGCACTTTGCAATATAACATTTCCACTCTGGAATCATTTAGAGTGATTTTGTTTGCATTTTTGATTATGTTTAATGACAATTTAATAACAGATGCTAATGGAGTTGTAATGAGAGTAGGAAGTTTAGTTGACTTTCATTTGAATGAATATCTTTCAGCTGATAAAACACTCCTCAGCTTAACTTTAACCTGCTGCGATTTTCATAAGGGTGAAAACTTTATGTCTATTGTTAAAGTTATGTGCCTACAGTATTATTATAATGTATATGGACTGTATATAACACAGACCAACCAGAACATTAAAACATTAACATTAAAGCCACAATGGTTTTGGGTTCCCTTAGTGCTACCGGGTGACACTGGTCCCTCAGGGCTGGTTCCAGGGGGCTTTTGGGGTGTCCTATGGTGTCTGACATCAGGACGTTCACAGCCAAACCTTTGTGTGCTGTGGATTGCAGGGTAGGGCCACCATGGATCAGACTTTTTTGTCTGGCACATCCTGTAGGTGCTTGATTGGATTGGGATGTGGTGGGGTTTGGAGGCTGGATCACGGGCCTTGGGATCTTTGCCTGCCGGGCCGCATGTGTAAAGGGGTGTGGTACACTAGGTGTTCTGGTGCCTTTCTATCATGGCCAGCATTGACTCTTTTTGGGTGTTTTGTGCTACATCAGCTTATATGTGGAATCAGACTGGATGGGCTGACGTTTGTTCCTCATGGTCATGGGTGAGCATGGGTGCCCATGATCCTGTTACCAGTTTACTGATAAATAATTGATATGCAATGTTAATGTGTTTATGTTATGTGGTTTTAATGTAATGGCTGATTGGTGAAGCTTGAACAAACAGGTAGTTTGTCTATATTATTTCGGGTATGTGGCGCAGTGTAAAAATATTAGGTACAAGTTCCCACTGTACAATAAAAAGAGTTCCAACAATGCCCTGGTAATTGTGTCCTGAACACAAACTGAGTTTAGTATAATGTAAATTTGTCATATTGGCAATATGGATGACAAATAAATGAGTATGATTTGTAGAATATTCTAGAGATTTGTTCTTTCACTAGCCATTAGAATGATAACTAGCTGGGGTGAGTTCTTATTGCAATGCAACTTATTTAGCATTTTGCATGCATTAGACTCCGTAGTGTCTATTTTCTGACATTCAGTTCTTAACACAGCTCTGAAGGTTAGAGGCAAGTTAACGGCATCTATCCTATGAGTTCACAGTTACACATTTCTGGACCTGACCCTCCAACGCATTCCTTTAAAAACATTCTCTCTATGAAATAAATTTGTGTGTGTGATTTGTCCAGGGGGTGTAAACATCACCGATATAATTATATAACACATGGCAATCCACAGTTACTATGGATACCATAGCCTCAACTCATTTCATTTGTGCTCGCAAAAAGGTACATAATTTAAGATGTTTCCAGACAAAAGCTGATCTCTCTGGTGTCGGTGGCAGCAGTGTGGGCTTGGCCTCTGCAATAGCATAACAACTGTATCTGTGCACCAGTACTTTTCATCCAAAAGACCTTAAGGAGAGGGAGTCTGGTGCTGAATACAAATTAGCTAAGAAGATGCAGTACCCAAGTCCATGTCACACAGTAACAGTGGTACTTCTATCTGATGTTTTATGGAATTAACATTGCAGAATTTTTTCCCTTTGGGGTTAAAGTCTGCCCCCAAGACTACGTTTGAAGGCTGAAAGTGACATTTTTATAAACTTATACAGTACATTTTCTCTTCCAAGAAAATGTGAGGCAGTTAAGCAGTTAAGTCTTCCCGGGAAACCTGCACGTTTGGTATCGACACGACACTCTTCTTTCACACAAGTCTTTCATGACTTTTGAAAGCAGCTTGACTATCTGTAAGCACTGAGCACATAGAAGCAATGCTGCAGCATAATAATAAATCTCTTGGCTTATTGTGCTGGTGGCCAGAGGGCGTTTTATTATTGTTCTGAGTGACAAAAGATGAACTCGTGGAGTGTCCGAGAAACAGCAGCAAATTTGACAGGGTCTGAAGGGGCACTGGACAAACAGACCCATGATGAAAACTTGACAGGTACGGGTCCTCTAGCTGCCCTCAGGGTCAGGTCACTACAGTGATAAATGACCTGGTGTCTGTGTTTGTTAGATGGAATAATAAACTTAGTTTGACATGAAGTAGGAAATGAAAGCAGGCTTGGGTTGTGGGTAATGATGATTCACTGCGTGGACTTTTAAAGTCAAGTAAGCAGAAGCGCCACATGATTACTAGACACATGGCTAGAACATTTGTTGTAGTTTATCAAATTGGCACAATTATACTTGTTTCCAGGAAATGTTAGATTTCTTTCTTTATTTTTATTATCTCTTGTTAAGTTTAAAATTAATTATTAATGGAAGAATTTTGGCTTGAAGCATCACCGCACATTGATACACTTACCAGCCAGCAAAGAACAAGGAGAGATGGACAAACATACAGTACACATGCATAATGTGTCTGAAGTTCTCTGTTTATTATCAGCTAATAAAACATATTTAAGCCTTTTGGCCAGGTGCCCATTGTCATGTATATCCCATACATCAAAAGAACAAAATTCATTAACATGTAAACCACAGGAAGACCCAGAGACAGAAAATAGCATTTTCCAGTTAGACTAAAAGGTTTCAGAGACATGTGCTACTTTCATGTACACGTAGTCCTCGACTTACGAACATTCGAGCTATGAATTTTGGCAGATATGAACGAAGGTATTAAAGGTACAAACCTATTAAATAACAAGGAACAGTAAATATGCTGTCCTTAACCCTAAGCTAATGTTGTTGTCTGTGTAGACGTTTGTGTGTTACCACAACTGAATGGGTTGCCTCCATGGATGTTTTCTGTTTTGAGTAATCCATTTAAAAAATGCCCTAATGGCTGCTCGTCAAATAGGTAGGGTGCAGCTATGAGTCAGAAAATGTAATGTAGTGCCTTCTAGCAAGGTGCCCTTTCAGTGGAGGAAAGGCAATGCAGTGCCCTATAGTTTTATAGTTTGTGGTAGGGAATATATTGAAGTGCACGCATGGGTACCCTTGTAGCAGAGAGAAATAAAGGCCCTTCAGTTCCCTACATCTGAGACAATGAGAGGGTGGGCATTCTAATTGTGAGGAAAACGTGCCACTATAATAATAAAAAAAAGTAGATAAGCAATGTCTCTGATGTTTATAAAAGATATGTTTCAGGGCTGAACCTCTTAAGCCCGTCCACATTGCCAGCCATTTTCAAAAAGCTCGACTCCATGTCCAGGGCCTGTAGAGTGGAGCGCCTCTAAAATGAGCCTTACATATTTTACAGGTTAGGTGTAGTGGTTAACACTGTAGTCTCGCACCTCCAGCCTTGGGACCTTGATTCCGGTCACAGGTCTATGTGTGTGTGTGGAGTTTGCATCTTCTCCTCGTGCGTGGTTGGGTTTCCTTCGGGTACTCCGGTTTCCTCCGACAGTCCAAAGACATTCGAGATGAGACTAATTGGTGCTTCCAAATTGCCTGTAGTGTGTGTTTTGTATGTGTGTGTGTGCCGTTATAGAAGATGAATATGATATTTTAAAGGTTATTTTCTTTAAAAAAAAAAAAAAAATACAACAAAAAAGAAATTCACTACTGCACATTAACCAAGACGATACTATGAATTTAGTCACATAATGGCTTAGTGGATCACACTGTTGCTCCGCACCTCAGGGTGCTTTCAGTCTGTGTGCATGTTCTCCTCATTCTCCATGTTCTCTTATAGCTTGCCTTGATTCCCTACTGCGTACTCAGTTTTGTTCTTTGTATAGTATTTCCTGGCTGCCTGTTTCCCTTTAATTTATTTTACAAGTATGGATCATTCTGGTTTATTGGTCTCTGTGTTCTGACCCCAAAAATGGTAAAGATTCTTGGAATCAGCCAAACGCAGTACATGCCAAGAACTCATATTTGCATCTAACCACAGAATAGAAATAACACTAATACAGTAGACTGTGGGATGTTGGTACGTTTGGTTCGAGCAACAGACCACTAGCTAAAAAATGGCTTCTGTAATGGACAGAAGCTGAAGGTAGTAAATAATAGCCAATACTTCACATACAATTATGTATGTACAGTATGCTGCCCCTAAAATGCTCATAGCAATGGTACCTATAGGCACAGTGTTAGGATGCACTCGAATAATATCTGGTCAGTGGACAGGTTGGAAAAGGGATGACAAATTGTTGATAGCAAGTGTAACTGTAAACCTAGAAAGTGTATTTATATGGTAGATTTACAGGCTAGAACTCCCATGAATATACAGTAGATCCAGGTAAGTGTCTAGGCAATATCTGAAGCAAACAATGACAATTTATTATGACACAATGCTGTGTATTATACTGCAAAAACAGTACTTCAGGATAACTCAGCTGGGGCAAAAACAAGACAAAAATGTGAACGTCTGAAATATATATATATATATATTTTTTTACTAACAGACACCGAAAACCCTGCTTATTATCACAACAAGAGCATTTTCTCTAAAGTCTACAAAAGCGCATCCCCTGAGACGCTGGTGCTATTCGGAGACTCTGGCACATTTTTACACTGAGACTAATGCAATGAACACAGGGGAAGTGAAAAATCCCAGATCATGAGCTGTTCATGTGATGTGTACACAATGAACAACTGACACATAACTTCTAAGAAAGAACACTCCACATGTAATTAGATAAGATAATGGGGAAATCGTGTGTCTCCATTATCTTATCTAATTTCATCTTATTCGGTTTTTGCTACTTTTACGTTTTGAAAACTCGGAGATGAGCAAAGGAAAGTTCCTGCGCAAGGACTCAATCTCGGAAGTGCTGAACTGTCAGCTCACCTCTGGGAAAATGATCTTAATTGGGACCTGTGTTGCCACGTGCAGCTGGCTGTGCAGAGCTGCCATCCTTATTCTGCCACTTAGCAGGATAAAGAGACCCAGAGACATTTTCATCTCGGATGAAAGACGACAGCACGAGAGTGTGTTCTGTGTCTCGGTTTTCCAAACACATGAACCCCTCGTCTCCGTTTCCTTTCCTAGACTTTCTTTCTGTCTTGCACTACGCGTCTTATTCTCAAAATATCTTCAGCCAGCCTCCTTAACAGTCAATCTACAGACAAATGACAATATAATAGTTAAAATGGATGAAGATTATCCTAAATCAGAACATTATGGTTCAATATCAATCTAACTGGAGCACGACCCAAAATCGCTTGAGCGAATTCGCCTTCGTTGGCAAAAGCACAATTTATGAACAATATTCCATTTGACCCAAAATGTAGCGGGTCAGCCAAAGCAAAGGATGTTTGGTGTCTGGCATCTGCTTCCTTCGCTTTGCACTGCAGCTATGACGCTAATGTGGCTAACAAGTATGGGAAGCAAATAACTGCCTCAAACCACATCCAGTTCTTCAGTAATGTCCTTCAAACTTGAAAAGGCGGTTTAGGACACATTGGGCTGGGTTCAGAGTGGATGTACACGCACATAGTGTGGAATTAATAAACGAATTGCACAGACCTCAGACATGACTATGGACTTGCACGCTATGTGGACGGTTGCATTGCGCATGAGATACTAACACAGGGTGGAGTCTGCCAGAGTTTGCATGTTTCAGTTACAGTATGTGCGACTCTGGTCTCTTTCTGACAGATTTATATAAGCCCAGAATGTCACCCTGAAATCCATGTTTTGCAACATGAACACACTTGTGATACTATTGATTAATTTGTAGTATCCATTATCCATTATCTGTTATCTATACCCCTTATCTTGTGTATGGTCAGGAACAGCCTAGAGCCTATCTTGGGGGCACAACAAGCTGTCCTTGATTGATGATGTGCCAATCCATTCCAGGGCACAAGCATGAACCCACAACTAGTCATATACTACTGATAATCTGGAATCACTAATCAATCTTCACCACAAGACTTTGGGCTGTCAGAGGAACCTGGAGAACTCAGGGGAAATGCACCAAGCACGAGGAGAACATGCACACAGACTGAAAGCACCCTGAGGTGCAGAGCAACAGTGCGATCCACTAAGCCATTATGTGACTAAATTTATAGTATCGTCTTGGTTAATGTCCAGTAGTGAATTTCTTTTTTGTTGTTTTTTTTTTTTTTTAAAGAAAACAACCTTTAAAATATCATATTCATCTTCTATAACGGCACACACACACATACAAAACACACACTATAGGCAATTTGGAAACACCACTTAGTCTCATCTCGAATGTCTTTGGACTGTCGGAGGAAACCGGAGTACCCGAAGGAAACCCAACCACGCACGAGGAGAACATGCAAACTCCACACATACGCATATGCTAACATTCAACATGATTTTGGGAGGAAAACACTCACTCACTCACTCACTCATCATCTATACCGCTTTATCCTGTATTCAGGGTCACGGGGGGCCTGGAGTCTATCCCAGGAGACTTAGGGCACAAGCTGGGGTACACCCTGGACAGGGTGCCAATCCATCGCAGGGCACACACACATACACTCACTCACACATTACAGGCGATTTGAGAACGCCAATCAGCTTAATCTCCATGTCTTTGGACTGTGGGAGGAACCCGGAGTACACCCCCCAAGCACGGGTACTGGAATTGAACCCGGACCCTGGAGGTGCAAGATGACAGTGTTAACCACTACACCACCGTGCCGTCTGGGAGGAAAAACACCATGGGATGAATTATAAATAATCAAAAACTGAATTCAGGGCAGGTACCAAATTTAACAACAAGAAGAAAAAGCTTTTATTTATCACATATATGTTACAGCATAGTGAAATTCTTTTCTTTGCATATTCTAGCGTATTAGGAAGCTGCAGTCTGATAGGGTCAGCCAGTCCCATGTAATCCCATGTAAACCCATAGTAATCTAGGGCCTGAACCTGTTTAATGACCACTGCTCCTGGGTCAAGGATTTGAGTCTTGCCTTAAAGTCTGTGTGCAGGTTCTCCTCATGTTTGGTGTGTTTCCTCCGACAGTCCAGAAACATGCATATTATTCAAACTGCTGTTTCCAAATTGCCCGTAGTGTGTGTTTAGTAAGGGTGTGTGTATGTGCTGTGCCCTGCAAAGGACTGGCACACCATCCATGGTGTACTCCACATAGTACCCCAAGTCCCCAAATATTGGCTCCAGTCCTTCCACGAACCTGTACTGGATAAGCGGTATAGAGAGAGTGAGTGAGAGAGTGAACAACAGGACAAGAGCAGAGAAGGGTACCAAAACACGGAAATAAAATAGACTATGTCGTAGCAAACAAAATGACCTGAAAATAGAAACGCATTGGCATTTACGTTTAAAGCATTTAACAGACACCTTTATCCATAAGTTGTGTAGGGCACGATCAGAAATACAGTAAAATCCCCAGCATTGATTTAAAACATTCAGAATTCAGTTAAGTCCAATACAATCTATATAAACCTATATAAATACTGTTAATGCAACACTGGGGATTTTGCTGCTTGGAAATCCTAACCACATGCACCTGTTTGTCTCTGATCAGTCTGTGTATTTAAGTTCCAGTGTTCGGGTTAATGTGTGTTGAGCATCTGCTGTGTTTATTACTTGTTAGTGTTTAGCTTTGTGTTCGTAGTTTTTCGCTCCTGTGCTCTGTATCATAGTCCCGGTAGTGGTGATCTAGTTTTGGCACAACCAGTGTTAGCACTATATTTATTAAAAAGTCTTGCACCTGCAACCTCTCTGCCTCTCAGTCATGACACCCTTACACTAATTAAATAGGTCAGGGTCTACGAGTACTATCAAAGTAAATTGTGCTTAGAGAGGAATCAGCATGAGTACAACACAAGCCCAGGTTTTTATTTGGTGCTTATTTAAATGCTTGGTGAAACGCTAGGATTGCGTCTTCATTTGAAGTCAGCTGGTGGCACGGGTGCCTGGACATTCCGCCATCTAAGTGCCACTAGAGAGAGAAGCGTATTCATGCTTGTCTTTCTTGTATCTTCAGTGCTGATGGTATGAGCTATGCTCGAATCAAATGTGGAATGTGGCTCACTACATAAAATAACATCTGGTAAGCAGTGGTCCTGTAGTCCTCTGCCATTAAAGGGTGGATTAGAGGGAAGTAGAAATAGAATCATTCGGTTTATTCCTATTGCCATCTCAGGGAGTTTTTCCTTGCCACTGTGGCCCCCGGCTTGCTCGTCAGGGACAATCTGATCATTTCGATTTATATGTATTTTCACACATTTCATATTCAGTTCCCTACTTTTCTTTTAATTCTGTCACGCCGCTTTGTGACAATGACCATTGTTAAAAGCGTTGTATTAAAAAAAATAATCGGATGGAATTGGTGGTGTAGTGATTAGCACTGTCGCCTCGCACCACCATGGTCCAGGTTTGATTCTCGGCCAGGCTTAATTCTCATCTCTGTGTGCTTGGTGAGTTTCCTCCTGGTATTCCGGTTTTCTCCCACAGTCCAAAGACATGCAGATTAGGTTCATTGGCATTGCCAAATTGCCTGTAGTGTGTGAATGAGTGTGTGAGTGTGTGTATGTGTGTGTGCCCCGCGATGGATTGGCACCCTGTCCAGGGTATAGCCCACCTCTTGCACTACAGTAAGTCTTCTGGGACAGGCTCCAGGCCCCCCCGCAACCCTGAATACGGTATATACCATGAGCGAGCGAGTGAATTGAATACTTGAAAACTAAATCATATAGTAAATTTACCTGATAATTTGTCCACTAACTGTACATATCGGTGCTTGGCAGGTTTCCTCCGGGTAGGCTGGTTTCTTCCCACAGTGCAAAGACATTTCCGAATTGCCCGTAATGTGTGAAGGCGCATGTGAATGTTGATCGGAGGTCCTACCGCAGTCGTGAAATGGGAATAAATACAATGGTAATCACCCGTGGCCTCCGCGGCAGTACAGAGGTTCTCAGCTGGATAGAGGAATGGAAGTGTACATATAGGGTAGATGCACCCAGACTCATAAAAAAAGAGTGTATAAAGTTGCAGGTCAGTTACTTGTATAAATACAGCCTTTTTCCAAGCAACACAGTTGCAACAGCAATCATTATAATGTGTGTGTTTTTTTTATATATATGTTTTGATAATCCACCACCCAAATAACATCTGTCATATTCCACCATTAAGCAAGACTTCTTCATTAAACTTACTATACAGCATCCAAAATGTTCAAAGATGCTTGTTACTTCTGTGACTCTTTAATCTGCGAGCTGTTTCTTTCTCTTGTCAGACACTTGTTAGCTGCTGGAAGTTGTGGCCTGTTTGAATCCTGTTAGGACTTTCTCTGCTAATTGGCACCCTTATATAAGAGAAACCTGTGGGAGTCATGACTGATGCAATCACATGTGTGCAGCAAGCACAAACAGCGGAGCTCGCCACCGGCAATGTGCTGAAATATCCGGCAGTAGTGGTGGGAGTCTCTGAGGGCCCATCAGCTGAACTGACACAAACACTGCGCGGACAGCATGGAGCGGATAAAAAGGCCTACGGAACGCCATGAAACTGAATCAAACCGAAATGCTGAATAATTAAATGCACCGAGTGAGCAAATCGAGCCTGAGAAGGGATTTGCAAAACTGTATGTTTTCAAGGGAACTTTTAAAGAATTCAAGACAAACCGGGACTTTTAATTGTGCAGAATTATAGATCACAGTTATGGGAGAATAAACTTTTATTTCTCTATATAAGCCAAACAGGCTTATATAGAGAAATAAAGAGCCGGCTTATATGTGTTGTCCGGCTACGCTAACACGCTAATGCTTGGGAAAAGTTTAAAATGAGGTAAAATTCTATTAAATTTAAGTTGGAATATACAAATTTGCAAATTTACAAACAGTACAGAATAAAATAGAACAAAAATATATTTAATTCTGCAACTTTTGTAAATCTGTAAATTTGTATATTCCAACATAAATGTAATAAAATTTTATTTTATTATTATTATTTATTTTTTTTTGGAAATTCTATTGTTAATTTAATTGTGTTTTTTTAGTCGTATGTGTGTGTTGGAATCTTTCTATTTTATTCTATCTTTTTGTTTTAGATCACAGAATGTTGTATAAGCATTTCACTGCATAACCTTCTGTGTGGTTATGTATGTGACGAATAAAATTTAAACTTGAATACTAGTTATTGTTCATTCCCAAGTCAACTTCTTGCAACTCTTGAATTCTTTTAGAATATTACACAAAGACGAGTGCATTATTTACAATTAAATTGATAACGTGATATTCATTACTTGCAAAAGTAAATTTTATAAACGGCATTATTAAGCATTCCTGTTATCACGCTGCAACCCTCTACTAAATCCCAACCTAAGATTCACTCGTTCAGTCTTCCTTTCAGACGAAAGATAAGTTCAGAAGCATTTCCAGTACCTTATCCACTTATCTACTCATTCCACATTGTGCATGTTGTTTTTCCCCACCTTCCTGTTTGACTTTTGGGGGTTGAATGCGTTTTGCCATCTGTCATCGCTTCCATGTGCATTCTGACTTTTCTTAGCTCACAGATTCTCTATGTGTAGTGGAATTATTAAGCAGAGGCGTCTCAGTCGTGGGGAACTCTGTGTGCTCTCACTGGAGAAAGCAGACTCGCTCTGCTTAATTACAGTGACAAACGCCAGCCGGCTCTTTAAAGCCCTGTGCGCTTTTTGAAAAAAGTGACAGGCTCATTTTTAGACTGTAAACAAATCCTACATTTAGTGTAATCTAATTAGCACCTGGAGCAGAGTGAAGACGCTGAGCTCCTGCCCCCATCCACAGTCTCCCCTATTCCCTGATCACATGCACTCTTTAGCTCTGTATTCATGTATATGTGTGTGTCTTTATCACCATTTAAAGAGACAAAAGGAGTTAGTGCTTTTGGGTCGGAATGAAAGAAATGCGGAATATCAACCGGTTTTCTAATTAGAATGAACAATTTTGCATACAAATTTGGGGGAACATGTACTAAATGGCAATATTCAAAACATACCTACAGTATTAACATCATTAAAGTTAGAGTCAATGAGCTGTAAGTTCCATCACTTTTTATTATTTTTTATGGTGTTATTATCCACCCCCAATAAAATATTTGCTCAGAAGAGTAACTTGGGTCTCTGAGGTTCAGAAAGCTCTCCTTTATCATGTGTGTGAAAAAAAAAACAATGATATGGGCCTCTAATATTGTGGTTGTAACTATACCTATGAGGACACGGAGGTCTGTGTTTTTTTTTTTTTTTTTTTTTTTGCTCTTACATAGCCTTCAGTTAAAAAATTCAGTGCCAGCTATGGTAGAACCTGGGGTGTGTATATACCTCAGGTGCCTGAGGGGTGTTCAAGTCAAACCAGGACTTTTGATTGTGCAGAATAAGAGAAGACAGTTGACATGAGAGTTAAGTTCCAGTGTTTCACTAGTGCTTGGATGCCATCAAGGTAGAAAGTTGACTCAGTATGTCGAAAAGTGATGGTACTGCCTGCTTCATGTCTGAAACGTTGGCCTCCCAGGAATTCCTTTAATGGCTAAAACACATGGGAAAGGCTTGGAGCGAGGTCAGGACTGTACTGGGGATGTGGCAATAACTTCCAACCGAGTTCATGTAATGTGCAATTGGTGTTCGTGAACAACTGTGTCTTCACAAACGTTCAAATGTTTTGTAGCGGCTAATTGTACTTTTACCATAACGTGAAGTCTTCTGTAAACACCATTTGGTTTTTACACCTTCACTCGTGACAAATTTCACCACAAATCCCGGTTTGACTTGAACACCCGTCGTTCTTTACATAATATTAAATTCCTAGAGTATTTCATATCTCACAATAACTATATTGCCTGGTCAAAAAAAAAAAAAAAGTTGATGCTACAGAATGGGTTATTATTGACCTTCAGCAAGCAAAGAAAAGAACAAAGCAGATTTGAAATGTGTAATAACAACTGTTCAACGCATTATTAAAAGCTGTAAGAAAAGTAATGAACCATCATTTTTATCAAAAAAAAAAAAAAAAAACCTCATGAAGCGAGATGACTTAAATGCTTGGTAAAGTTGCATCATATCCAAATCGCAGCTATGTTTAGTAGTGAAAATAAGAGCATTTCCACAGACTCAGCAACATTATGAGGCAATAAAAAGAAGTGAGCTGACTACCTGAAACGTGTACTGACTTTTTTTTCTTCCCTAATGAAAAAATCTGGACTGAATTTGTGAATGATCAGTGTAGGTCCTGGGTGCATGAGGAATAATTTTCACACATAATCAAAATTGAAGGCGGTTGAATCAAAGCTTACAGTGTGTATCTTTTTTGAGCTAGGCAGTATAGATTGAACATAACCATACAATTAATTTTTTTTTAATTCTGCTTAAGGAACTGACCAAGAAATTACTTTCATATTAAGAATGTTTTGTAAATAAAGTTATATTTTGGTAAAAAAATAATTCATTTTGTTTATGTATGGAGACTTTTAGGACACTCTCCACTTTTACTCAGTTTAATAACTTAATATTTAAAATCTTTATATATAAATGTATTGGTCGGCATGTTGGCATAGTGATTAGTAGTGTGGCTTTGCATCTCCAGGGTCGAGGGTTCGATTGCTGCCTCGGGTCTGTGTGTGTGTGTAGTTTGCATGACCTCCCCGTGCTTGGGGGGTTTCCTTTGGAAATGTGCACAAAGACATGTGCAAACTGCCCGTAGAGTTGGTGTGTGTGTGTGTGTGTGTGTGTGTGTGTGTGTGTGTGTGTGTGTGTGTGTGTGTGTGTGTGTGTGTGTGTGTGTGTGTATGCATCCTGCGATGGATTGGCACCTTGTCCCGATAGGCTAGGGGGATAGTCTAGAAAATGAATAGTTAAATGAATATGAACATTAATTCTTTCATTCTGAAATGTAGTCTTACACACCCAGTAGATTATACAGAGTGCCCTCTACATGTAAGAGTACAGACCACCATTAACTGGCTCGAACCTCTTTATACATGCATGCATGTACTCTATTTAGGGTACATGTACTTGCTGTTACCTAACTCCCAAATAACAAACCTTTATTACTGATAATTTGCAAGTGAGGTAAAATGCAACCTCGTCTCAGCAACTGAGTTTTAATGGCCATGCTAAAATGTAAACTAATAGTGGCACTCCGACTGTTCGCACAAAGTTTGTTTTCACAAACTCACAAATGAACCACTGAGCAGATGATGCGTGTCATGCCAGCTCAAAACATACTGCGTGTCTGTACACATTAGGACATGTGTGTACTTTGGTATGATGAATGAATGTGTGTGTGTGTGTGTGTGTGTGTGTGTGTGTGTGTGTGTGTGTGTGTGTGTGTGTGTATGTATCAATGTGAAGCATCAGCTGCTTTCTTCAGGCTGTGTGTGTGACATCTGCACAGCATTACACAGCTGCTGTCATTTCCACTCGACCAGTGCAGTTCACTTAGTCAGCTTTCACCACCAGCGAGTTTAACTTTATCAGCAGGTGAGTGAATTTCTTTTATCAGCTCCCTGGGTTCTCTCTTGGAGATAAGAATGACTGAGAAAAATAGCTTGACTGAAAAAAGATCAATGTCTCCATACGTTCTAGTGCGTATTGTGTATGTTTTTAGTGACACAGCATTGTTTTGTTTCTGTTTAGAGAACTTGATATGTTGGCTTGAGTGATCTTTTTATGATATGTTCGGGCTTTCATAGAAAATAATTAAAAATAATTACATTTGCAAGAAAATGATCATGGTCACTTAGCTGGTGTGAAGGCTGGGTAATGGAAAAGCCTGCAGTCTCCAGAGAGCAGCATGCACAAATGCACTGCTAATGCACTGCAGTAAGAAACCTACACTATATGTATTATATTTAAAAAATCGAGAGACCACCTTTTGAGAAATTTCGATGTACTGCTTTGCTTGACATGTTTCATGGTTCAGAGCAATTAACAAAAACATCATCATACACAACTGAGATTTATCATTAATTCATTCATTCATTTTCATTCAGCAAACACTTTATCCTGGTGGAGTTGGCTGTGGATGCAAGGAGAATATATCCTAAATGGGATACAGTACCACCTAGTAACAACCTTCAGTATTAACATCTTGGAGCAATTTTTCATACCTGACCCACCAATGTGAATGCTTTTCTCTAGGGAATCCTGGATGATCCTACACAGATATGGGGAGATCATATAAAACGCCACACAGAGAGTAATACAAGCACTGGATCAAATTGTGAACTTTTGAACTGGAGCTGTGAAGCCCCAGTGCTCCCTAATGTGCCATAGTGCTGTCTGAGATTTCATACACAGGGAAAGATCCTAAATGGTCTCACACTCTCAACACTTTAACAGAATAATTCAAATAATCACACAGGAGATGCAAACAAAGGTATTATTATTATTATTAATTATGATGTAATATTCATATATTATATAGTAACCTACATTGATGAAGACGCTCGAGATATTAATATTATTACACAGATATAATTGCTCCTAAACAGGAAAAATAATGACATGTAACAATACTAAATAGCGTGGAACCACATGAGATTAGGTTTGTAAGGCTTTCTTGAGCAAAGGTTAAAACAAATCTTAAGCTTGCAACAAATTATAAACTGGCAAGCAAATATTTGTGTGTATTTTGGTATATAATATACTGGTACTGTAGGTTTCCCTGTGATTCTTACAGGTTCTCTGATTTCCTTCCACTTCCCAAAAATATGCATGCAGGATGCATTGTCTATGCTAAATTGTCCCTAGGTGTGAATGTGCATGTGCATTGGTGCTCATCCCAGGCAGACTGTATTCCTCTCTGAAGTACAAAGTGTTTCCAGGATAAGCTTCAGATCCACCGAAACCAGAAGATGAATGAATCAGTGAAAGAATTCATTCATTCATTTTTCATAACGCTTATCCTGTGTAGGGTTCTGACCCAAAGCGGGATGGGCTGCCAAGCCATTGTACATTGTGAACGAGAGTATACGCATTCACAAACCCAGTCACACACTATGCAGTTTGGGAACAGCAAATGGCCAAAAAGGCATGTCTTCGGTCTAGGGTAGGTCAGTGATTAAGCCGTTGGACTACTGATTGGAAGGTGCCAGGTTCAAATCCCAGCACCACCAAGTTGCCACTGTTAGCCCTTGAGCCCTTAAGTGCTCAGCTATATAATGAGATAAAAAGTTGGCCTAGATACGGGTGTTTTCCAAGTGCTTTAAGTGTAAAATGTAAATGTCTTGGGAAACCTAGATTACCCAGAGGAAACCCACAAAGTGTGGTGAGATTTGAACCATATACTGTAGGTGCAAGGAAATAGTGCTAACCACTAAGCCACCTTGTGACCCAGAATAAATAAATATGCTGCAAATGAATAAATTCGTAAATGTGTAACTGAGGAAATTGAAGACCGAAACAAATGAACCGAATTCTCACATGCATTCACACAGTCCGGGCAATTTGGGAATGCTAATTAGCCTAATCTGCATGTCTTTTGACTGTGGGAGGAAACCGGTGTACCCGGAGGAGACCCACCAAACACGAGGAGAACATGCAACCTCCATGCACACAGTCACCGAGGAAGGAATTGAAACCAGGCCCTGGAGTGATAACCACTCCGCCGCCATGCTGCATATATTATTATAAGTAGATAGTAAACATCTGGGATGTTCAAAAGTGTACCATGTATTAGTTCTATTTAATTTCATTAATTGCAAATAAGCGTAGATAATATGATGGAAATTCAAAATATGCCCGAATCTGAATCGAAAGTGTATGTGTGTAAACTCTTATTCTGGAGAGCTCTGTCTCTGCACCACAAACATGAGGACAGGCTCGCTCTGTATCTCTGTCTCGCTCTCTCTCTCAGCCACGCCCCATGTACAGGCTCCGCCCACTGGAGGGGGGCGCGCGCGCGCGGGGAGGCGTCACGTGATCTGTTCCGCCAGAATCCAGTATGGCGGAATCTGCGCGCGGGTGAATCTTTTCGCTCCGACTGGAAATTAAAGTGCGTCGGTTCGGCGCAGAGCGGAGATCCGGCTGCCCCGGGAGGAGACGAGGTGAGGGGTGATTTCTGCTCGAACTCGGTTCTGCCGTGAAATGCTCTGATCGTGTCGAAAGCGCGGGGAAAATAGTTGACGAATGGCCGGCGCGAGCGGAAACAATCATAACAACAATGTATCCGCGCGAGCGGTGAGAGCGGGTTCGTGCTGTGGAGCGGAGGAGCTGGAGCTGTCACTGTGTGTTCATCTATAAAAGTCTCTCTCTCTTTCTCAAACAGTGCTCCGTTAGTCTTACACACACACACACACACACACACACACACACACGTGTAATTAAGGATAATTTAGCAAAACAATAGCGCGTGCATTAAAGTGACTCATGACAAGTTTCAAGCCATAATAATGGAAACAATTATGGAAATAATAACAACTCTAGTAACTAAACTGAGTATAGGATATTCATTACAGAATAACCAAATTTCAAGTAAAAAAATCAAATATTAATTTAGTTAAGCAAGTCATATAGCTTTGTTTGTTTGTTTTCCATGTTATGCCATCAAGAAAATAATACACATTTTGGCCCCAGGATTTTTCATGCATCTGGTCTCTTAGTATTTTTGAGCACTGTTTAAGCATGATGATATTACTTTGTCTACTTGTAATATACTTTCTCCATGGGCGTTGGTTCTTTAAAGTGTTCAAATGAAATAATGAATTATATAGTGCATTTGAACAGATCATCGTTTAGGGCAATAACTGAGGTTGAAATTCATGTGAGCTCAGAATCAGAAATCGGAACTGTCGTGAAATGTTTTAGAAAGTTTTTGCACAGTTTGTGTGTGTGTGTTTATATATAAACTTTGCGAACTTTTGCGAACTCATTTTTCTCATATTTGCGAACTGTGACAATGCCATACATTACCAATCAAAAATTTGGACACACCTTCTCTTCTAACTCCATGGTCGTTCCTGATTTATTATTATTTTTTCTACACTGTAAAACAATACTGAAGGCATCCAAAATATGCAATATTCTCCTTTGAACACTTGATATTGAGATGTGTCTGCTACTTATGCACTGTAAAGTCTTTATAACGCCTCTGATCTGAGGTTCTGTTTGTTAATTAGTGATTTTTAATGCTGGTAACTCTAAGTAAACAACTGCAGCAGAGGTAAGTTTTGGTCTTGCTTTCCTGGGATGGTCTTCATAAGAGTCAGTTTCATCATGGTGCTTGATGGGTTTTGCAAATACACTTGAAAATACTGTTCTTGCAAGAACTATTCCAGCTGACTTTCGAGTATAATAACAACGGACTGTTGTTGTTACTTAATTACCTAATTCCATACATGTGTTAGTTCATAGTTTTGACAAAATCCAGTATTGTTCTTGCAAACAATAATGTTTCCAAGTTGCACTGTTTGCAATAGTGTTGTTATTGAGTGTAGAAGAATAAATCACTAAACAAAAACACAGAATTTGCTTATTACTGTATATATAAAATCAGGATGTGATGCTGGTAAAAGCCCTGTTCACATTGTATCACTGCTTAGGCAGGATTACATATCAGATTATATAATTGTATGGGAGATATAGTAGAGACAATAATACTGTACACTGAGTGAATGCGTCTGCTGGTTGCTCAGCTCATATGCTGTTGTGAAACCTGTTGTAAAATTTTGGATGTAGCAACATGAGTGCCTTTTCTGGTTGAATCGGTGCTGCATTGCTTTGCTTTGCAAGTTGCAGGACAGGAATCTGATAGGAAATTGTATTACTGGTAGTTAAATGCCATTTGTCTTCCTATATTTTGCTGATTTTAAATCTGAAAGGAGGCTATTATTGGCCTTTAGTGCAGAAAATGTTAGTTAGAGGTTATTTTAGAGGATTACAGATGCACTCTGCCAATATCTGACATGAACACTATATATACACACTATATATAGGGGAGGTCTCTGTATTTGCAAAACTTTTGAAATTAAATAGTCGTGAATAACTAGGTTGATTTAGACATTAAAGCTGTGAATAATTTTTTAAAATCCAGAAATGCGGAGGAATTAAAGTCTTGTGGTGCTATCAGTGGCTCATTTAGTTCAAAAGCAAATACAGTGCACAAAGTAATACAGGTTACTTTAAATTCATATGACATGTGACACTTAATTTTTCTTGTTTTTTTATGTTAGTATGTGAACGATTTTGTTTTTCATGATGTGCATGGGTTTTAAAGCATAACACCTGGAATATTGCTTTTGCTCTGTAATTGCATGCAAAACATGTACAGGATCATCTGTGATGAGGATAAGTCAGAGAGAGAATAGTTTTAACTCATGCACAACTGGTGAGAGACAACATTTTGGAAAGATTTTGTACAATTTGTGCTCTGTACACATTGCAGTTTTTTAGTACATTGCTTTCGTTGTTTGGTTGAATCTGAAAACTGGGGATGTTTGGGGTCTAGGGATGCCACAGAAGTCTGTGAAGCATATCCAGGGCATCTGTGAAAAGACAAAACACACTTACCAAACTTTTTTTTTCTTCTTTTCTTATTAATATGTTGTTATAGTAATTTGGCTGATCATGTGACTTTATTTTGACATTTTTAAAAATCTAAACCTCAACAACTCAAAACAAGTAGCTAGTTCAACTTAGACCTAATGTCTCGTGGGTTGTGTGGAAACATCAGACATAAAAGCTCTACGGTAAATAAGTGCAGAATATTACATCACATATTTCCATAATGATTCTAATATTTCACTTGTTGTACTATGTTTGTAGGAGGTCAGTGAAAGTGTTTTACAGGTCAAATAAAGTGGTCCATGGCTGCGAAACTCTTGATCGACATATCTAAAGTCAACCACAATTACAGAGGAATCTTAAAATTTTAACACAAAACTGTAGAGCTAGATTAAGTTATTTTTATGAATCTTAGAGAATGCGATCCTTTTCATTTCTTTATGAAAGCAGGTATAGGAGTGCAGGTTTGGGAAGCTGGTGTGTAATCAGAGCCGGTCGGAAGCTGGCCCATCCACATTCCACTTCCCAAGGTCCGGAGCACAGTCCTTGTAAATTCCAGGCCTTAGAGGAAGAAGGTCGAGGCAGCTTTCTGAGAACTTGGCATACACAAAGAGCAGCATGGATCATGCGGGGCGACCCGGCCTTGTGCATGTGACCGCCTAACAGCCTTTAGGCCCTTGCTTTTTATAGGCCTGAATAACAATTTACAACAGTTTCGAGGACCATGCTAATCAATTCTGCTCCTCGGGGTGCATAATGATTCACAGCGCTTGCCAGATTGTGCTCTGTGTTGCGTTTAAGGCAGAGAGAGAGGAGCAGAAGCCGAGCTGCAGACGTTTGTATGTGCGGTGCAGCAAGAGGAGCTGGATACTGGTTTACGAAGCGAAACCAGAAGTGGTGAAGGTGGCAGATTTGGAGCAGCAAGGATCTAAAAGTAGGAATTTGCTGCCGCTGCTTCGCGCTCGGCTCGAGGAAATGCTTATTAATGTCGCTCGAGTTGTTGTGCCACTCGGTCAGACCGAATGATTGGTAATGATTTAGTGTGAAATCAGACTAAAATCAGGAAGTGGACCTGCTACAGGAAGTTTTATTGTCTCATAGACTTTTGGATCTGGTGCTGTGTGTGTGTGTGTGTGTGTGTGTTGTGTGTGTGTGTGTGTGTGTGTGTTGTAAAATACATCATTTTAATGTGGTGTTTTGCTCTCACAGTTTGGCCCATCTCAATGTTATTGGCAACCGGCAGCAGACACTTGCCTCAAACTGCACCAATGAAGTGTTTTGTTTGTGTATGAAAATGAACAGACAGTAGCTAATGTTCTGTGACCGTCATTTTCCTGCCAGGTGACGTGACGCGGCGCAGTCTAGTCATTAACGCAAGTCTCTTCTGGGACTGGTCGCACTCTCTCCACTAGTCCAGTCTCAGGGCTGTTTTTTTCCTTCTTAAAGCATAGTGTTCTGTAACTACAATCAATTATTCGGTAACTACATTCAGCCACGGTGCAAAAAGTAGTAGCTACTACAAGGTGAGGAATGTTAGAGGAATGTAAGACCTGGCAATAGGTCCTGAGAGTTTAAGCTCTTAAGTAATCCCTTATTCTTTTCCCCTAGACAGCCATGGTATGATGTGTTGCTTGAAAACAAAGCAGCTCAAGTGCATGTTAGGATGTTTTCACACTTTGGGGGGGAAATGTTCACTTTTTTTCCCAGCAGAAAGAAAAAAGCCTTTTGTGCAGGTACTGAAAGAAAAAAAAAAAGCTGCTCACGCGATGCTTGAACAGTGGCGATGACGACGCTCTAACCCGACCTAACTAGCGTTAATTAAACGATCTAACTTGCTATAGTGTTAAGAGTCGCCACATCACTGTGGACACGTGACTATTGTTGTGGAACAACGGAAAATTGTTGATAAAATTGTTTTATTTGCATTTTTGTAAATCTGATTTAAATTATTTATGTAAATTTACAAGCAGTAAAAGGTCTAAAATACAAATACTATTGTAACTTATGATATGATTTATAAATACAAACAGGTCTAAAATCAAATTCTTTAAAATAGATATCACATATTTAAAAAAAACAAACAAAAAACATTTGATTCCATCAATTGCTTCCACTAGCCTGCTGCTGCTTCTTTTGGATTTATGGACATTTGGTGCAGCACTGCCACCTACAGGACTGTAGAGCTAGAGAGAGAGATTTTTTGACACGACAAAAAAAAAAAAAGATCGATCATTGCTTTGTAAGAAACATAACCGTTAAACTATCAACAGTGCAAGTTACATGGCATTCCAATGTTTATTACATCATTTTAATAGTTTTTAATACTTTGGAAACTGTAAGGAAATATAGCTTGAGACAAATTAGACAGTTAACATAAGTGGTTGTGTATATATACACATGCGGTGTGATTTTTACGGAAATGTGACGTTGCATTGTCATTAAACATATTCATCTCCCGCATTGCTACTGCCTTTTACACTTTTTTTTTTTTTTTTACTTTACGTGACCTGGTGTTGCAGGACAGTTACTAAAGAAAAGTCACTACCCTTGACACAAAAAAGAAAAATGCTTCACACGTGGTCACAATGTTATAGTTAAAAAGTTCACATGCACACTGAGAGTGCATAGGAGATGCTTACACACAATCCTGCAGCACACACACACACACATGTGCATGAGAGAGAGAATAACCATTGGTTCAGTTGTGATCATGTGACAAAGCGCATGCGTACTACTCGTATTTTACGGCCTCGCTCGTTTAAAATGTATTAAAAATTTAGCTTGTCTTGCAAGACCAAGTTACGCAATCCAAGGCGCCGTGTATAATATATGAGAGAGAGAGAGAGAGAGAGAGTGAGTCACCATGGAGGAGGAGAGAACTCTCTTCTGATCATGAGAACGAGTGTTTGCTCTCATGGACTGCAGTCCACAGATGGGATCCGAACCTGTGACCTCCTGCTCTCTCTGTATTGTTGCTTCTGCTCAGTAATAGTTACATAATACTCAGTAATTCTACACAGAATTATGTAAATGCTCATTTAATCTGAATGAAAATGGGTGTGTAATTTTTTTTTTACACTGTGTAAAAAAATTATGAAATAGCAAAACTGTCTAGTTCGTAAATCAGCTGAATCATATAAAATTGTGGTGCAGCACTTGTCATTCAGTCACCAAGTGAGGTTTACACATGATATGGTGTAGGTCCAATAAAATTGAACAATCAAGGCTGGTTTTAGTGAAATCTTCAGTAAAAGGGGTAGCAGAGTGTTTACGGTGTTGGACTACTGATCAGAAGGTCCCAGGTTCAAACTGCTTAGATGGAGAAAGAGATAAAATGTAAGCCGCTCTGGATAAGGGCGTCTGCCAAATGCTGTAAATGTAAATATTTAAATTAATTAGCAATATCTTACATAATTAGTTTTGATGCAAAATATCGAATTGTGCTTAAGAATGCATTTACACATCATATATCACATCAACTTGCATAAGTTCATATTTAGCATTTGAATCCAGTTGACTTGCGTAACACGAGGACATCGAGTCTGCAGAAACGATCGTTATTAATTTTCAGAATTTCTCTCTGTCACTTGGTGATTTCTGGTTTTGTAGAGATTATTATAAAGGCATATAGTAATAGCAGTGATGATAGTAATGGTATGATTAGCTAGTTTTCGGCTAAGAGCAGACCCCTGTCAGGTTTGTGGGTTAACTTTCAGGCCAATTGAAGCAGATTTTTGTAGACTCTGTAATTATGATGTCAGTCCTTGAGAACAGTTACAAAGTTGGATGGGTAAGAAGGAAGTCGGATACATAATAATAGCTTGCAATTGTATTTGACATTTTCTTATGTTTAGGGAACCATGCATTATGGGAAAAGGAAAAGAAAACGCTTAATATGTAAAACCGAGCTGCTGCGCTTTGTTTCGGTAAATGCCAAAAGTTTTTCAAATGTCATGCTTAAGCAAAAGTATAAGTGAAATCTTTGCAAGTGTTGCCAGGATTATCAGGGTCTCGTTGATAACCCAAGTCTGAAAGAAAGATAAAAGAGAGCCTGCGAGGATCGTGCCGCGCGGACCTGTCAGCCAGGCGCAGTGCATGATGGGTACTCACCTCGTTTCCTGCTCGGCGTGTGTCTGAAAATAGCCTGCTCTGGTGGAAACACAGCCATGTGGGTTCCGCGTCTGCGGTAAGACACCCAGCAACTCCTTAATGGAGTGCTGCTTCACCGCGTGCAGCTTGACTCATTGTTACACACACACACACACACACAAAAACAGGGGATGTTGTTTATTGCTTTCAGGCAAAACGCAAAAGTTTCTTGGCCTGTCGTTTTTCTGTGTCAGCACTGCACTCGTGATGTTTAGTCGAGGTTGGTAGCTGTGGGTTTTTTAACAGAGCTGAAAAAAAAAACCTCCTAGAGTAACAGGATAAATGTCTCTACTCGCCGAAACTAACAGCGACCACAAAACGATGTCTTAAGTGTCGGCCGAGCAGCGCCCTGACATTCCACGATGAAAGGTTTGGCTCCAGGAGCACGGTAATTCACCACGCAAGTGGAAAAATCTCTGAAAACGGTGCATATAGCAGCGAGAAAACCTTGGCCACGTTAGTTCGTGATGGAGAAATCACTGACTGGAGGCCGCGCTCTAGATTCCACTTCAGCGCCGTCTTCTCGGGCGTTGTGCAACTTTGTACTTGTTATGGAATGCGACACGGAGCGCTCATAGCCCGAGTGAGGGAACGGGTTTGAAAGGTCAGAGGATGATCCGAATTCCTCTAGTCGTTTATCTTCATTTTGAGAGGTTACACACCGACATTGATCTCTATAAAGAGAACAGTAACACCCATTAAGCCTGATAGATCACTGGAGTGGGAAGTAATTCATTTAAAATTGGTGTAGATGGATTCAGAGGGATTAAAAAAAAAAAAAGAAATCAGCCATTTATCCTGGGTATCATTGAGGACAAATTGTTGTTTGAATTGATAAATACCTCGAGAACGGCGTCGGGAGGAAAGGCGGACTTGTCTGGCTTTAGAGATTATCACAGACATTGAGTTGGAGCCTCGCTGTGCCCTTTCCTCCCTCCGGAGAAGCACAGCGAGCAGCAGAGCAGGCTGGATAAGCACGTCTCATCTGGTGAGGTGAACTCCAGTCTGTCCCCCAGTCACGCTCCGGTCCAACAGGCATCCTGTGCATGTGCCTTCAGACTGAGTAGGATGCAGTGATCTCAGCTCAGAGTGTGTGTGTGTGTGTGTGTGTGTGTGTGTGTGTGTGTGTGTGTGTGTGTGTGTGTGTGTGTGTGTGTGTGTGAGTATGTGAAGAGGATGACTGAGCCGTCCCCACCCCACCCCCCTTATGTCTCAGAGCCCCACGTGACAATCGCTCGATGTCGACAGATGATTGACCGACTTTCGGCAGTTTAATTTTCACGCCGCGTCCCCCTTTTTGGCACACATTTTTCTTTGTGCAGGTTTGTTTTTAGTTGCTTGAATCCCAGATAGTTATTTATAGCGAGTTAGCTGAGAGCGTGAGAAGCTGTATGCACCTGAATAATATTTGGAGAGTGAATTGATTAGAGCTTCCAATGTGTCCTGCAAATTTTTTGTGATTACAGATTAAATGAATTAGGTGATTTAATCTAACTTTTGTGAGCTGATTCAGTTCATTGAATCAGTGGGCCACTATTTCAATCTTCAAAAAAGTAATTGTTTTATTATCTAGATAAACCCCAGGTTTTGCGGAAAACACAAACCGCTTGCATCTTCTGCAGTGTGCGTGCAAAATACTCTCATTTATTTCTCATGTTATTTATATAGTCTTATTATTGCTTCTTCTTCTTTTGATTTTATGGATGGTTGGTGGAATACTGCCACCTACTGGACCGGAGTAGAGACAGGAAAGAACAGTTAGTCAAACTAGTGACATTTAAACAAACAAGCAAAAAAGCGCAATGCCATGAGAAAGGCCCAGGTTCGATTCCCAGCCAATGCGTAAAACCCCAGCGACTGGATGCAGGGCGTCAGGAAGGGCATCCGGCGTAAAACCTGTGCCAAGTTGCTGTGCGGATCGGATGGTCTGCTGTGGCGACCCCTCAGTGGAAGCAGCCGAATGACTAACAACATCATACATCTGTGCACTGGAGGGTTAACGGCCCAGTGGCAACTTGGTGGTGCTGGGATTTGGACCTTCTGATCAGGAGTCCAATGCCTTAACCTCTGAGCCCCAGTGAACTTTAACTTCATGGTTGGGGAGAAGGGCTGATCACGCTCTCCTCCGAGTTTGTGGAATTGAATAAATCGAGAGAAAATGTGGTAAAGATCCCCTGCTGAATACCGTTGGCATTCCTGGGTATCAGTGAGAAGTGTATACTGCTGAGGGTTGGTAAACTGACTGAACACAGAGACAAATTCTGCAATGATCACAGTGTTCACTGTGGCAGATGCTAAATAAAAAGCAATGCAAATAAGATTCCGTGCAAACCTTGCTGGATAAAGCTGGAACCGAAGTGCTACATGTTTGAACAATGGCTGGAAACATATTAATTATGGTTTTGCTTCAGATGCTCGTGTCTATTCTGTTATGTTGGAAATAAGAGCTTTAGACAGAGTCTCTGTTTTAATATGTAATTACAATGATGTCTTAACCTAATCTTAATGTGTTTTTCAATAACTACTCTCACCACTATTTAGTCACTGCTATGAAAAATTACTGCCTATTATGAGGATTCAGTAACTGCTCTAAATGATTCACCGGTTGTTATAAAGTAATTGGTACCTTCTATACATGGTTCAGTAACTACTGTAAATAATTCAATCACTACTATGAAACAATTGCTTACATTTTCTTTTTTTATTTATTCATTGTTCACTGCTACA
This sequence comes from Clarias macrocephalus, assembly GCA_011419295.1. NCBI lineage: Eukaryota > Metazoa > Chordata > Actinopteri > Siluriformes > Clariidae > Clarias > Clarias macrocephalus. The sequence goes on from JAAGKR010001915.1 coordinate 44,435, forward strand.
GATGACTGTAAAAAAATCACGGGATATTCTAGGTGATTCTGTAAATGATTCAGTCACGACTGTAAAAAAAAAAATAAAAAAATCGCAAAATATTCCAGGTGATTGATTATCTTATATAAATGATTCACTGCTACTATGAATGATTCAGTGACTCCTGTAAATGATTCACTCGTGACTGTAAAAAAATTGACAAAATATTCTAGGTGATTCAGTAACTAATATAAATGATTCACTGTCAATTATAATTGATTCAATAACTACTATAAATGATTCACTGCTATTATAAATGATTCAGTAATGACTGTAAAAAAAAAAGCAAAATATTCTAGGTGATTGATTAAATGATATAAATGATTCACTGCTACTATAAATGATTCAGTCATGACCGTAAAAAAAATCGCTAAATATTCTAGGTGATTGATTAGATAATATAATTGATTCACTGCTACTATGAATGATTCAGTGACTCCTGTAAATGATTCACTGTCTATTATAAATGATTCAATAACTACAGTACTATAAATTATGCACTGCTATTATAAATGATTCAGTGATTCATATAAATGATTCAGTCACTACTGTAATTGATTCAGCAACTATTGTAAATGATTCAGTCCATACTGTTAAAAAGTCTGAATATCATAGATGTTCCAAAAACTATTATAAATGATTAAAATTTCACGAAAAAGTCACGACTGTGGAAAAAAAATCACAGAATATTAATATTTTAGGTGATTCAGTAACTAATATAAAACATTCCCTGCTGTTATAACTAATTAACTATAATCGAGTCTCTACTATATATACAATATCTGAATATTCCCAGTGATTCTGTCACCACTATAAATGATTCAATAACCACTAAAATGATTCAGTAACTCTTGTAAATGGTTCATTCACTACTATTAAAAAACTCACTGAATATCGTAGATGATTCAGTAACTACTATAAATGATTCACTAAATCCTATGAATGATTCACTGACTGCAAGAAAGCTGCTGGAAAAGGTGTATAGTTGCCAGAGTGAGGAATGTCAGTCCGGAGCTGATGACAGATCCTGAGAGTCTAAGGGGTTAAAGGGCAAAACTCTGTTTGCTGTGTGTGTGTGTGTGTGTGTGTGTGTGTGTGTGTGTGTGTGTGTGTGTTTGACACGTAGGGGGGTGTCGGCTGTGTGTACGCAGGAAAGGCCGCATGGCTGAAAGAGCTTGAATAGTGAAGGAGTGTCGAGTGGTTGTATGTTCAAGAGCTCTTGCACTTACACATGGAAAGCTCTTTTTAGAAAACAATACGTACACTCCTGTCAGCTTTGCTGTTTTTAAAGTGTGTGTGTGATTCTGAACTAGGTTCATGCACAATAGGTATGAGAGCAACTATATAATAGCAGTATTACTAATGTAGCTGTGTATAGTCGTCCATATTGTGCCTTTAGGATGTCTTCTGACAGGCTTCCAGTCATGGAGTGTGTGATGTCTGAAAGTTTGTTGAGGTTGCATGTGCGCTGTTGCCATCACACATGTAAACACGCACGTGCGCACACAGACGCACACCCACACCCACACCCACACCCACACACTCGCACACACACAGTCTGTCTGGGTTTAGAGGAAGATGAAACGGCAAGAAATTTAGTTAAAAACATTGCTCAGTGTAATCTGATTATTGAAAAAAAAAATTTGCTTTGAGGCATGTTTTTTTCTTTTTTGCAAATCCGTTCCATCAGCAGAAACCCGACAGCGTCAATCTAATAATCAGATAAAAATCGCTGAAAATCAGTTTTTCTTGAAGAACTTTCTTAACAACTAGCGGCGTATTCTTTTACAGCCCTCTTGTAATGACAACAGCTCAAAATAATAGTTGTACTCCTCGTCTTAACTTACCCGGATTAGTCATTTTATTTATAACTTCCCAACATGTTTCCTGAACACATCCAGGCATTTTCCAGAGCGAGCATGTCTAATAGTCGGACGGTGCGATCCGAGTGCTGCTGTGTTGTCGCCGAGTGCAAATGCAGTAGGAGTAAGCTGACTCCAGCACATCTAATCCACACCACCTGGCCTCAGCGCGCAGCCAGGGACACTCCGATCCAGGGACGCCGCTCCCTCCGTCTGCAACCCGCCAGAGCCGATTTCCCCCAAACCCTACCAGATTAACTCTCATGCTGGTGCTGAAACAATCTCGTCTTTTTGATTGGGCTTTCAAATCATGCTTGATTTCCTGAAGAGCAAAAAACTCTTCGAGTTACATTAAGGGTCACTTCTTCTAACTGACCATCTTTATCCTCTGATGAAACTTTTCCATCCTGATGCGAGTGGTCTCTTCCAGCATGACGTTTTTCCCTCAATTGTTTTGACAAGGATGAAAGTGATATGGTCAATCATATCCCATGGCCCTGACACTCATCACATCGAAACCGGATTTTGAAGCAGCGTGTGAGACAGCGTTCATCAATGATTGTGTTTCGATATATTTGCAAACTCTACCACTTTAGGGCAGGGCCGGGTGCTCATTACCCAGACTCTCATTGTGTCAGAGTTAGTGTCAGAGTGGAGAGCTTTGATGAAAGAATGAAGTGGAACAATCTTTCTGCAGTGTCAGCTCAATGTCTCTCATCAGTTTAACTGCACAGTAGATTCCCGAGGAGTTACAGAGTCGCTCTACATGTAAAGCACTTTCAGCGTTCACACGCTAGCAAAGCAATAGCGGGTGCACTTGATAAGTTATAAGTTGCTGCACATGTGGCTCGTTCCTCTGTGATGGTGCCAGGTACTGGTTCAGGTACTCGAGATCGGCCAGTACATCAGTGCATCCGTCTACAGTGCATCTGTATAATAATAATGCATTGCATTACGATCGTATTAGAATAGTATCAACCCAACCAGATTACAGCATATAAGGAAATCAGATCATCTTGAAAGAGTTGATTGGTCCCAGGTCACGTCCTTTGGTTGTTTATACTCGGGTTTATATTCTCAGGCCTGTTTTCCCTACCATAACCTGAAAATCACTGAAATGATTAATCGGTTTTATTTTTAATTGGCCAGAAAATGAAACCTGCAGCCTTCAAGCCAACAGCCCACATGCATCTTTTGTGTGTGTGTGTATGTGTGTGTGTGTGTGTGGGGGGTGTGTGTGTGGTCGCGTTCTATATAGATGTGCTAGTAGGGAGGACTGTTTGCTTTCATTAGAGTGGATCAACACACACACACAACACACACACACACACACACACACACACACACACACACACACACACACACACACACACACACACAGGCTTTACTGTTGAATGAGTGCCTAATAAGTGTTTGTTGAAGTATGGTAAAACATACACCCGGTCCGCCGAGGCAGTGTGAGGACCCGGAGCGTGTAATTATTTCACTGGCAAATTCATACTTTCAAGGACCTACTGCGTCCTGTAATATAATTAACTCCAACCTCTTATGTTTAGCTTTACGATGTGTTGGTGAAGAAGAAAAAGAAATATGAACGGGCAGAATGCTGGGTTTCAGGTATGATGTGACTCCGCGTCAAAGTGGACATGTAGACCGCGATGCTTGTTTCTTGGCAGCATTTTTCCTTATTAGTCCCGTCCAAAGTCGGATGTGTTGCAGCTCTGGAGGCTCATATTTTAAAGCATTTCGTTAGTGAATCGCGGCTTGTTGATCATTTCTTATTAAAAGGGTTCTTTGGGATATCTGGCATCTTATCTGGTAAATCTGTAAAGAGGTAATCCTCAATTATTATTCAGCATGGATAAGGTGCTTTAGATGTAAATTCTTATTTTGACAAGGTGTTTTGAATACACACTGAACTTTATCATCCAATGCCAAGCTGAATAGACAGTTGTTTTTTATATACACAATTTTATAACATTTATAACACTTTTATCAAAATAACATGGCTAATTAGAGTTGATTCTCAGTAGACTTCCATCTCAGTAAAAGACTGAAATCTGCATTAAACCAATAAAACTGTTACACTTATTGATCTGTCCATGCTAGTCTGAAAATACATTGCATCTCAAAAAATTAGACTATCATGGGAAAGTAATTCTCACTCACTCACTCACTCACTCACTCACTCACTCACTCATTCTTTACACCACTTATCCTGTTCAGGGTCATGTGAGGCCTAAAGCCGGTCCCAGGGGACTCGGGGCATGAGGCAGGATACACCCTGGATGAGGTGCCAGTCTGTCACCTGGGCACACAAGCACACACATTATGGGGAATTTAGAAATGCCAGTTATCCTACTCTGTACCCAGAGGAAACCCACCAAGCACATAGAGAACATGCCAACTCCACACACAGATCAATGGACTGGACTAGGACTCTTGATCCTGGAGGTGCGAGACCCCAGTGCAAACCACTATGCAACCTAGGGAAGTGATCACTCACTTACTCATTGTCTATACTGCTTAATTGTGTATAAAGGGGGGCCTGGAACACATCCCAGGAGACTTGGGACACGAGGCGGGGTACACCCTGACCAGGATGGCAGTCCATCGCAGGGCACACACTCACACACTACAGGCAATTTGGGAACGGCAATAATTCTAACCTACATGTCTTTGGATTGAGGGAGGAAACCAGAGTACTCGGGGGAAACCCACCCAGCACAGAGAGAACATGCAAACTCCATACACACAGAGGCGGAAATCGAACCCGGATTCTGGAAGTGCAAGGCGGCAGTGCTAACCACTATGCCACCGTGCCCCCTAAGGAAGCGATCAGTTTTGTGAAAATAAAGATGACAGACAAGGAAGTGGGTTGAAATCGGGTCGACCCAAACCGGTGTTCACGGAGGGACTCGCAGAGACCAGACTCTTCACACATCTGGGAGCTGAGTCATGTCACCTGGACTTCTTATTTGTTAGATTGAAATGCTTCTAGATTGAAATGACTCATCCAAGTGCTTCTACAGGCTGAGGGAGGTTGGTAAGCTCCTCACATTTGTGTCCTCCAGGGTCAAAAGAGTCCTCTCTTGTCTTAAAGGGGTCGTTACATGGACAATGGAAAAGGTGAGAGCAGGTGGGAGAGTCATTAGAGAGTGTGTGTGTGGGGGGGTGGTAGCAGGAGTGAAAGATTTGGCGTGTAACGATTAAGGTGTAACGACCAAGTGTGGCCTCCCTGGTGGACCTGTGAAGAAGGTCTTATATGATTTTATAAATAAGTTAACAGCAAGCATGTAAAGAGCCTTGCTAGTAATGTAGTAGTTAATCCGTAGCATCTCTGGTAATTTGTGTAAACAGTTAAGATTTGTTTTCAAATGATGAACCATCCATATTCAGATCGATTCCATTTTACTTACATAGTGTTTTTAAGGTTGGACATCGGCACAAGGCTGATGTACGGAAATAAAAATTCCAGATGTAAATAGAAGAATGGATTTACACATGAATAGCCTCATCGGTTTGTCCCTAAAGACTAAGCTGCAGGTGATGGTTGCAAGTAAAAACCCCCTGAGACACCATGAGGAAGACACCTCGAAAGAACCCGGACCAGAGGGGAACTGTGTGCCCTGAGATCGAGCATGCAATTGTTTAACTGGAAATGCATTTCAGTTAACATGGAGTCCACTTTGTTAAGGTTACCAGCTGCTCACTGACAGAGACTTGGGCTGCGTCCCTACTCCCTGCTCTCTGTCTGCTGTTTGCATTTCTTTTTGAACCGAGCAGTTTCACTCGCTGTGGTTTGGTACTTAACATGCCCCGTGCAGGTCACTTTGCAGGGATGCCGCATCGGCTACTTGCCGATCGGACCACCGGGTCGCGTTCCAAAGTGTTCGTAAGTAATTACAGACCTCAAACTATTATAAACCATGTTAGCAATCCACAGCCATCTCCTAAATGGGCCTGTCCTTCTTAGTCACGTCAGTCTGAGAAAGTCAAACAACCTCGTCTCACCGGTCTCCAGAGTCAACTCTCCTCTAATGTCAATAAACAAAAATGACCTTTACTTTCTTGTGGCCATGTCTGTTGCCCTGCTTTGGTTAGAGCACTTATATTATCTTCTTTATATCAGTTGAAGGATTTGGTTGAGAGAGAGAGAGACCCTTTATAAACCTCACCGTATCACTAGCTGTGTGTGTGTCGAGGTAATGTAACCTCTTTAGAAACTGAGGACTTCGCATTCTCAGGTCAGTGATGTTCTTAGGTAAGGCTAGACATCATTCCCAAGGTGTGTTCCAGTCAGTGCTCATCTGCCGAGTTCAACGTGGTGTTAAGCCTTGGTTCACCGGGGAGCTCTGGTAGAGGAACTCCCCTTTCCCATAGCTTTATCAGAAGGAAAACTGAGTGTGTAAGTGTGGGGAATGTCCCTGTGGCCCAGAGCACACTCCTCCCTTTTCTTAGCAGAACATATTTGAGTTATGTAACACGGCTAAGCCATGTCTGTCTGTCTGTCCGTTCCTCTGTCTGCGTGCTCTGTTGGCAGTTTACATTACACGTGGTTCTACTGAGAGACCAGCTCCTGTGTGGTTGGTCAGGGATGTCCTCTCTGCTGGATTTAATTCAGATCTGTACCTCAGCGTTTAATCCCTGAGTCCTGTTTTCATATGGTCTGTCTGGCTGAGTCGCTCATGTGCACAGACAAATAGACAGACAGCTCCTTCACTTGCCCACTGAGACAGACAGACAGATTGATCTCTCACTTTGCACACTGAAATGCATTGACAGACAGATCTCACACGTGTACACTGAGACAGACCGACAGACAGATCTCAAATGAAAGAGCTGTATGTCTGTCTGTCTAGGTGAGCAAGTGAAGCAGCTGTATGTCTTTTTCAGTGTTGAAGTGAGGAAGCTGCATGTCTGTCCGTCTGTTTGTCTGTCCGTCTGTCTGTCTGTTTCAGAGTATAGTTTAGAGGTCTCTCTTTCTATTTCAGTGTGCAAATGTGAGCCCTGTCTGTCTCACTGATCCTCCGTGTCTCAGTGTTGGAATGAATAATCTGTCTGTCTGTCTCACTCCTCAAATGACAGATATGTTTGTCTGTCTGTGAGAGTCCGTGCCAGAGCTGCGTTTCTGTATAGATCCCCAAATGCCCGATCTGTCCGCTTGCTGATCTGACCAAAACAGAGAGAGAGAGAGACCACTGAATCTGTCTGTCTGCTTTGGTCAAGTCTGGTGAAAGATCTGTCTGTCTGCTTGTCTGTATCTCACTTCAACCAAAATATTTGTCTTTTTCGAACTCTTTTGAGTGCAGATCTGTATGTCTTGGGCTTTAAGGGAAAAATCTGCCTGTCTGTCTTCAAACTATAGATCTGTCTGCCTTTTCAAATAACACATGCACGTGTGCTAACAATATTTACTGCATACATACTTTCATGTTTTTGTTTTTAAACACATTTTCATCCATCATAGTGTTGTTTGCACTCCACAGCCGAAACAAAAGCTTCAAATTCCTAGACGTGAAATATTATGCCGTGTCTCTCCGGCTTGTTTGCAACCAGCACTCACGCATGCACGAAGTACCAGTTCGGATAGAAATGCGCTTGTCCTAGCGAGCTGTACTCGTATTTTTTTTCCTTCACTCCTTTACTACAGTTGAAAGTCTGTGATGAGAAGCACGTCAACGGTGTCATAGTCATGAGGGTGGCTGACTCCTGTTCGCTGTCGAGATGCGTCATACCCTTCTCCTGTTGCGGGTCGCAGGTCACAGGTACTTGCTCGCGGTTAGCAAGAGGAGCTGCCATCGCGCTGTATGTACAGGGAGCAGTATGACACTTTACAGATCTGCCTGTTTCTGTGTTCCAGGGAGCGAAGACAAGCAGGACTATTAGTGGGACTGGATTTAGCCCATCTGGGGGCGCACCTGAGACCTCGGTCTCTCCACACCGGTCTCTCTCTTGTCCAGCGGGATCAGCAACCAGCGCATGGTGTTCCCCTCAAAGGCATCTGGGGAGCAGTGAGGTCCTCTCCACACCCTCATCTGCCAGGACACGCTTCCTTTCTGCCCCTGTCGTTGTCCTTTCCTGTTTCCACACACATACGCGCACACGCGCACACACACACACACACATATACACACACACGGAAGAGCAGCAGAAATGAGTTCCCACAGTCACCCAGGTAAGAGCTGCCTCCTTATTTGAACCTGATTCTGACTTGTGTCTGCTTTATGCAGAAGTGTCCGTCTGAAATACGAGTGTTTCGGGCAATGCTGACGTTACATAAATGTCTCATTTATGTTTTATGTACATTACCTGAACATGATGAAATTGAAATCGGTTCGTGAGATCTCGTATGACAGCCACCAGCTTTAGGGGGTGAAGGCTAACGTCTGCTTCCTGTAAGATAATCACATTTTTTCCACAGATGCACAAAATTGTCTAGTGTCCCTGTGATTGACAGGGGACACAGTGTAAGCCCCTCCCACCCCGGAGAAACAGCCCTATGAATAGCTGTCTCTTTGTCAGGAATCAAATTTACAGTTTCATAATAATCAGACAAACATGTTTTATGGTGTTGTTCCACACAGATGAGATTTGTATAATTCATTTTAGAGAGCAGTGCCCCCATCTGTTTCTTTGTGCTGTTTGACTTTTTTTGATTAGATTCAGTAGCCCTAAAGATTACTGACTTTTAAAAATATATATATTTTTTACTTTTTTAGATTTTTGAAGTATTAAACACTACTAATAGTTTCTATTGAGTATTAAAACACTGTGCACCTTTTGTTTTTAATAGTTTAAATACCCTGTCTCGTACAAAGTTTTTTCCCATCTGGACAATCTTCTCCTCCACACTCCAGTCCCGTAGGTGGCAGTATTGCACCTACCACACATGAACACAGAAGAGGAAGCATCGATAATCTTACAACAACAACAAAAAAAGCTATAATCTTGCAGTATTTAAAGTATATAAAGTATTTGCAGGATATGCAAGCTGTTTGTATTTTCTGCAAAAGCTGTGGTATATTTGTAATGAATTAGCCACAGTTTTGCAGTTTGTAACTGTTTTTAGGTTTGTCAAAAAAATTTGTATTGACCAATAAAAGATTGATTAAATTGTATAAACGATTAAATCGCACAGCTCTATAATATTTTTATCAATCTCCAATCTCAAATATTTTCATCTGTATCAATGGGCGTGGCCAAAACTGAAAGTATTTTTATTAAAATTAATATTTGTTACATGTCAACCTACTACTATGCTTCTGGAACAACTACATGAATGCGGAGTTAGCGTCATAGTCATCGTGTCATGACCGTAGTTTATCATACAAGCTTCATACGTGGCCTTTTGAAAGTCGAGTAAAGCATTTGCATTTACATTCATCTCATTTGGCACTTGAGGCACTCACACTTAAGGTCTAGCACGATCCCCAACTCAAGTAGATTTCTTGAAAAATCTACAAAAGCCGTTCAGGCCAAACCGGGACTTGCGTACGTGAAGGCCGTGGTGACTCAGAGCCCTCTGCAATTGTTCCTGTGAACATCCAGCAAGCGGAACACCCGAACCTTGAAAATCGACAGATAACTTTTTTTAAACTTGCGGGAGAGACGTGAACTGTACACACAATCATTCACTCAATCATGAACTCGACTGCCACATCCCCCATCTCGTTTCGAGCCATGTTTGGGCTTCACATTAAAGGAGTTCCTGGGAGGCCAGCGTTTCTGACTTTTAAAGCAGACGGTCTGATCATGGCTCAGGGTAACATGAGAAAACCTTCTGCCTTGATGGTGTCCGAGCACTAGTGAAACGCTGGGATAAGTGCATTAGTGTAGCAGGGGATTATATCGAGAAATAAAGGGCGTTTTTACTCTTCTAACGTCCATTTTGAATTGACAAATCGTCCTGCTCTTATTCATGTCTGTAAACGCATCCTTACAGAAGGCGTTATCTATTCCATCCACGTAACGTATTTGTCTTCAGTTACACGCTCCTCTCCCACACGTACACACCCACCAGCACTGAAACGCTAATAATAGTTCCGAAAAACAGCAAGTCACACATCTGGCGGTTTGTTTCGCCTCTCTCGCCCCGAGAGTGACGAGCTGCCAGCAAATATCTAGAATAAATCATCTCCGCACTGAAGTCTTTCACTAATGGCTCGTTGATTTTATTGCTACTGCAATGATGGAATGTCTCTGATTGTTTTTTTTTTTTTTTTGTTTTGTTTGTTTGTTTTTGTGGCACGTTGTAACCGTACAGATAATGTTGATTTTGAGAACGGTTTCAAGGCAGACGTTTGTTCGTGTGACCCGACCGACACATACAGATCACCTCCAAACACCAATGTAAACAGCGATGGCTTAAAAATGTAGGAATAAGGCTCGCTTTTGCAAATGCAGGCTAGCTCTCTTACTAGGGCAGGCTTCACAAGAATGAAAAACAAGATGTGTGTGTGTGTGTAAAATATTCCCTTGCTTCTCCTAAAGGAGGGTTGATTTGTTATGTTATTGTAATATCATCTCCTGAGTACTGAGGCTAGTACACTCAAAGCAGCAGTATCAGACAGGCTCCAATTTCAATTACCACTTTTTTTTTTTTTTTTTTTTTTTGGGTGATCCAGATTTCTGTCCTAACAAACCAGTTTGCCTTGGCTGAGGACACTCGGCTACAGGAACGGCGCATGACGGACCTTAAGGGTTGAGGGTTGCGGTGCCAGAAAAAGCCTTTTGATTCTCATTCAAATATCTGTGCCTGATCTGTCTGTTCAACTCTGCCAAGGATGCCTTTAGCCAACTGTCATCTCTGAGAAAAAAAAGGAAGGTTATTTTAGGGGATGGCTGTAAGCAACGCTAAGTCGTTTTCGCCTTTCCTTCTCTTTATGTGTCGGTTCAGCCGGAGAGTAAAAAAAAAAAAAAAACCTGTATAGTGTTTGTTCTCATTACTTACTGAAAGCATGAATCCGCTGTGAGCATTAGGCTGTGAGACCGTGCTCATTTTGAGTCATGCCTCTGTCACGTTGAGAAATGCGCACATCTCTGCAGGAGCGGATTTTTAATGCTGCTTTACAACCTCCCCGAGCTCTGCCTCTTTTTTTTTTTTTTTTTTCCCCTCGGCTTTTACAATAAAGTCTGAAAGTTTGTTTTGTCTTAAAAACAGTCATCTGCAGGAATCCTGCTGCTCTGTTGTGCACAGGGCTGGGCAGCTGGATGTCTTTCTGCCGATATCATTGTGGTGAAAAGTCTGAGGTACTGCAAAAAAAAAAAAAAGTTTTATAACCCTAGTACTAAATCCTAAAAAAAAAAAAAAAAAGGAAGCTCTTTCAATACAAATTTTTAAGTATGTTCTTATTTCCCTTTCTTTTTTATTTCTTTTTATAGACATTATAAAACCTGCGCTGGTTACTGTGTATGTATATGTGTTTATATGTGTGTATATATGTGTATATATATGTGTATACAAAAATATGTATGTGTATATATATATATATATATATATATATATATATATATGCACACACACACATATACACATAAAACGGCATGACAAAAATATCACCCTTTGTATATATATATATATATATATATATATATATATATATATATATATATATACACACACACACACACACACACACACACACACACACACATATATTTGCATGCACGGCAGCCGTAAAAAAAAAAATGTCATGACAAAAATATCACCCTTTGTTATTTTGTTTCCATCTCACTTTACAGGTTTGACTTGCACTCAGGTAACACTCACTAGAAAAGGAAGATGGAATGTCAGAACAGATAAAGCAGCCTGCCTTGGACATGTTTCCACTCACAGTTTAACCATGATTTATAAACAACAAAAAAAGAAGCATTGTGCATATTAGTGTTGTAAAAGTTTTAGTCTGTTTTTCCTATGATGGTCTTTATGAGAGCCAAACTTTTGCCTGACTGTCACAGAACCAGTCGAAGGTCTGGACACAAGTTTATTTTCTACATTCTTGAACTATGCTGGACTTTTTCAAAACTATGAAATAACACATATGGCATTATAATTTGGTAAGAACATCAACAGTCAGTTGTTATTTTAAGACACGGAGGTCAGCTGTTCTGGAATAGTTCTAGCAAAAACAGTATTGTCAAGTGCCTTTGCAAAACCCATCAAGCACCGTGATGAAAGACCTTCTCAGGAAAGCAAGACCAAAACTTACCTCTGCTGCAGAAGAGAAGTTCATTCAGAGTTCCCAGCCTCAGCAATCACAAATTGACGAGCAGCACCTCAGATTAGAGCCGTAATGAAGGTTTTACAGAGCGTAAGTAGCAGACGGATCTCAAAATGTCTTCAGCATTGTTGTACAACAGGGAAAGAAATAAAAATGATGACGTGTCCAAACGCACACATTCGGACACTGGCCACTTCATCAGGTACACATTGCTAGTACTTGGTTGGACACCCTTTTGTCTTGGGAACTGCCTTCCTCCCAAATTCTTTGTGGCACAGATTGAACAAGGTGCTAGAAACATTCCTTAGAGATTTTGCGCCAATTTGACATAATGGCATCATGACCCATTGATCATCCCATTCCACCACATCCCAAACATGCTCTACTAGATTGAGATCTGGTGACTGTGAAGGCCATTTGAGTACAGTGACCTCACTGTCATGATCCAGGAACTAGTTGAAGATGATTTTAGCTTTGCGACACGAGGCATTAACATGTGGTCATAAAGAGATGGACACGGTCAGCAACAATACTCAGCTAGACTGTGGCATTGAAATCTGCTATGGTTAATTGCTACTAAGGAGCCCAAAGTGTGCCAAGAACATCTCCGCACACCATTAGATCTATGCATTTAGTAGACACTCCTATCCAGAGCGACTTATAACAGTGCTTTGAAGTTTCCGTCATTGGATCGATCCTTATACTGGTTACTAGGTTACCAACTATAAGCACCATCAGTCATCAGTTCACTGTTGAAAAGGGATGGATCCATGCTTTCATGTTGTTTTATACCAAATTTTTTGACTCTGCAATTTGGATATCGAAGCAGAATTTGAGACCAGGCAACATTTTTTTTTGGTCTTCTGCTTCAAGGTTTGACGTGCTGTGTGTTCAGAGATGTTTTTCAGCATTCCTCGGTTGTAACAAAGTGTTACTCGAGTCACTGTTGCCTTTTTATCAGCTCGAAGCAGTCTGGATATTCTCTGCTGACCTCAGGCATCAACAAGGGATTTTTACTCAGGGACCCAATGCACACTGGATATTTTCTCTTTCTAAGACCATTCTCCTTAACCTTAGAGATAATACTCAGACCAGACTTGAACTTCAGCAGATCATCTTGGACCACATCTACATGTCTAAATGCATCGAGTTGCCGCCATGCGATTGGCTGATTAGATATTTGCGCCAACAAACAGTTGAACAGGTATATATAATCTGGCGGGGGAATGTGTGTCAATTTGTGTGTATGGTATAAGTATAATTACATAGTTCCCAATTTAGACCTTAGACTAGAAATGTGTGAAGCTCATTAGCAGGCCATTTCCTTTTTCATCAATAGAGTGTGAGAGTTATGTAGGCTTCAGTGTTCAGACGTGTTAATCCGGTGCTAATCCAGTCTAAAGACGCAATGGGCGGAGCACAAGAAGCCGTAATCAGCCAAGAACATCCATCAGCATCGGATCTCATCTTTCTTATGAATGCCTCATCAATATCGTTCAGAATTTATAATATCTGCCAACAAAAGTGTCAGGGGTGAAATGAGTGGGAGTGGGAATCTGTTTTATCATAGGCATTGTCCCGCAGCAGCTTCATAGAAATTTGGATGTGGAGTTAGATTCCTAATGATTGTGATATGAAACAACTTTCCAAGATGACACAAAGAAAAAAATGTGACGATCCAACCTGAAAATAGAGTCTGGGTTAGGACAGGACAGGACAGGACAGTGCTTAAGATTGTAGGAACAGTTCCATAGCATCCAGGTGAAACAAGGTTGCAAACAAGTGAGATACTTGAATCCTGGCTTGTACAGTATGAATACAATTCAGTCCCCCCCCCCCCCCCCCCACAACTTAAAGGTCCTCGTTACCAAAGTACCACATGTCTCTCAGTTCCCCCATCATGTCTGTTAACACTCTGGCTGAAATACCCACCCGATGATGCATTTTTCTCATACCTCAAACTCTCTTTATTTCACTCCTCCTTAGTTTTAATGTAAATGAGGTTCTACTGAGCCCCACCCTACCAGGCAACAGGAGAGCTGAGCAACAAGCCAGGGGAAGATATCTTCTTATACTGTATGTGGTCATAACGGGAAAAATCTAAGATTGTTTTCACATTAAGCACCCGGGATCGTTTCCAAGAACACTTGACCCCAAGGTCTGTTTTATTTTGATTAGTGAGAAAACAAGCATCCCAGGCTTGGGAACCATGCCCGAGTCCGCTGAAGACATGGCGTCAAGCATGGTACAGAGGACTCGGGGACGGATCGAATTAGATATGGAAGCCAGTCGTACCTAAACACGGAAGTGGACATGCCATCTGTCTGGCGTAGCATGTGCCAGCATTGTCCTCTGACCTGATAAAGTAGGAAGGCATGCGAGAGCTTTCCTCTTGACATTTCTTCCAAATATCAATATAAGGGGGCATAGAGCAAAAGATT
>JAAGKR010001915.1:59010-78342 GCA_011419295.1 Clarias macrocephalus
TTCCGTCCCCCCCCCCCCCCCCCCCACAACTTAAAGGTCCTCGTTACCAAAGTACCACATGTCTCTCATCTCTCTCACGATCCCGGGTGCTTAATGTGAAAACAATCTTAGATTTTTCCCGTTATGACCACATACAGTATAAGAAGGGCTCAGTAGAAGCTCATTTACATTAAAACTAAGGAGGAGTGAAATAAAGAGAGTTTGAGGTATGAGAAAAATGCATCATCGGGTAGGTATTTCAGCCAGAGTGTTAACTGTTAACTGTCTTAGTTTTAATGTAAATGAGCTTCTACTGAGCCCCACCCTACCAGGCAACAGGAGAGCTGAGCAACAAGCCAGGGGAAGATATCTTCTTATACTGTATGTGGTCATAACGGGAAAAATCTAAGATTGTTTTCACATTAAGCACCCGGGATCGTTTCCAAGAACACTTGACCCCAAGGTCTGTTTTATTTTGATTAGTGAGAAAACAAGCATCCCAGGCTTGGGAACCATGCCCGAGTCCGCTGAAGACATGGCGTCAAGCATGGTACAGAGGACTCGGGGACGGATCGAATTAGATATGGAAGCCAGTCGTACCTAAACACGGAAGTGGACATGCCATCTGTCTGGCGTAGCACGTGCCATCATTGTCCTCTGACCTGATAAAGTAGGAAGGCATGCGAGAGCTTTCCTCTTGACATTTCTTCCAAATATCAATATAAGGGGGCATAGAGCAAAAGATTTCCTGACTTCCTCGTTCTCTTGTTCTCTTTCTGTTCAATGGCGGCCCGCAAACCAACTAGGTGCATACTGCCACCATCTGTATCGGCGTGGAAATACGCAAGTGTACCCGAGTACGGAGAATAATAATATTGGGAACACTAGCCAGGTGGGGAGTGGGGATGGGGAGCAATTAGTCCCTATTGTGAAAGTGTCCTAATTGACCTGTTCAAGCCCAGACCAATCCCAAGACACAAAGCCAAGAAGTTTTTTTTTTTTTCCCCTCACATTTTTTTTTGTTCTTTGCTAATTTGTAATATTTGCATGAGATCAATGAGCTCACAGTGTGAAAAAAAGCATCAGCGAGCACGGGTAACCCTCTCCTCCACTGCCACATTGTTAAATGAATCACTCAACAGATAACCTTGACCCCCAAGTAAGGCTAAGAGGTATCAACAAGATAGCTACCATGGATTTTATATAAACAGTCATCTTTTTTCGGCTCGGTCTGTGCTTCGTGAGCTGTCTTGGAAGCCTCCCTGATTCTATGAAAGAGGATGTGAAGTCAAGGATCATTAGGATGCTACTTCTGTTCATGTTTTTTTTTATTTTTTTTATATATTTTTTTGCAATCCTGAAACAAATAACTTTCTTCAGTCCACAATGTCACTGCCGATGTTATTTATTTATCTCTGATCATTTTTTTTCCTGGTTTACATAGTGGCCACGAAAAGTTCACACATACATTCAGGCACACGCTTGACGTTTTGTAACGTTAGCTAGATTAGCTACGTAGGGTTGCAGTGGAGAGCGGGAGTAAAGAATGCTGCGTCGTTGTTTTTATTGCATTGTTATCCGTCAGTGTCGGAAAAATGCACTGACTGGTAATAGGGATCATCCGATGCGATATCATCTCGATACCCAAGTGTCGATTTGATTTGTATTGCAATTCTTTAAGCATCATGACTTTAGATGTACGTCCTTCAGATTTTGTTACAATTCTAAACAAACTTAAATAAATAATTTGCTCCAAAACATATGATTCCATGCTGCCTGCCACCTGTAGGATTATAGAGGAACTGCAACATTTTACTACCCCAAATGAAAACATGTACATAATTGCAATAATTATAAAAATTTCTCAGTGTATTACCACACAAAAGAATATCAATACATTTACCGAATCTCTAGTGCTCACATCCTGTTATTGGTAGACATGGTTTGCTTTCTAATCCAGTGTTTGCTGCTGTGTGCTGCTGGTAACAACCTCCTTGTGCTCAGGTTTTTATCAGGTTAACTCATGTTGCAGAAAGATGATGTCGTTCCTTTTTCTCAATATTGTCCCAGAGCACGAAATGCGTCCAGATCGCTGTACTTTTCGTGGCGTCTGTTCATCGACCCGATACCTGATACTCGTATCGGTGTCCGCGCGTCCCTTGTCTGGTGTATCCTCAGCATTATTGGCCGAAGCCGATCAGTTTAGGACTTGCTCCACCACCCCGAGTGTATCAGTCGGTCTGTTAGCGCCGCACCACCACCCTGGTGACACAGTTTGGTGTTTAGCCTAAAAAACTGGACAGGAAACCTCAACAATTTGCAGTTCTGTAAAATAGGCTTTCTGTTGAGATGAACCGAGAAGTGATCAGTGCCTGTACACGCCACACGCTCCGTCTGGACATTTGGTCAAAGGCTGAAACTAGAGCAGCCCTTTTTTTTTGTTTATGCACCTGTGGTTGATATTACATGCCTTTGCTGTTATTTTATCCTCAAGTGATTTGTTTTATTTCATCTAGAATGTCTTAGCTTTTGCCCTGTATTTGCTTCTAAAATATTCTAAACAGTTTTATGTGCATATACAGTATATCTATAAAGTGTCCAACTTGTTTGAAAGAAAGAAACATGCATTGATTAAAATGAGAAAGTTGCACGAGACGGTAATTTATCTCCCAGAGCTCTGATACCTTTCATTTTGGGGGAGTTTTTGCGAAGCAGGTTTCTCACAGATTCCAAGAAATCAGGCTATTATCAGCTGTTTATAGCCACAGCGTTTAACGACACCATTATAATGTTTCGTAAGGCTACAGCAAGTTAGTTCATGAGCTGATGATTATCTCTTCAGGGTGTTTTCTAAAGCTTGGTTGTAAATTGATTAACTATTGTTAAGGCTGCACGAAAAAAAAGGCACATTCCGATTATTTGAACCCATACTGCGATTTTTATCATTATTCTTTTTTTTTAAACTGCGATATGCAACAATTAAATGCTTTCTTTGTATTTTCCTGGTTGGAGGTTGGGAATTACAATATCAGGTCGAACACAACATTCACACAGGTGAATGATGGCACGGCAGTGATGGCCTCTCTAGATATACTCTCCGATTTTCCGGGACGGTTTGAAAAATCCACGATCCGGTTATGAGTTGATATCAGAACACATCATGTGATGCGGTTTAGTGCTATTGCGATCAAAGAACCTCGAATCAGGGGACGACACAGGATTACTGGAAAACCAAAATGAAATATTTGTGCATGAAAGCGTCCATTAAGAAGCTGAACGTGTTTTTAATTAACGTGACCGGTCCAGATGCATCCATCAGTGGGTTACAAAGCTAACGGAAAGGAAAAGTATTCTCATTTCCTTTGAGGAACGGGCATTCCGTGTTCTCCTCCATGTTTACCCAGGAGCAAAGGGCTCCAAATGCTGCTTTTAAAACGTGTTTTCTCCAGGGATGATGTTGCTGTTATTATACAGAGCTTGTTTCTTTTTACATGACGGATCACTTTACTACAGTTTGTGTTCATGTCCCTGAATCATGGCTCCGTCTCTAGAGGATCTTCATCATATACTTTACAAGGAGGTCAAATGATCAAATAGTACATTATATAATTTGGCAACGACCCAGAGCGTGAAAATAAATGATCTTAAAAGACCACTGAAATTACACAGCACCTGCTCGGAGATGCTCTTTGCGTTTTCCTGTTCGCGCTGGGTTTTCGGTGCCGTTTCTTCACAGGTTGATCTCTCCACCCGATCTGCAAGCATTCTCACTCCGTCCCAGCCCGTGCTCTGGGCCGCACTCATCCTTCTGCTCCTGCTTATTGTCCTACTTACAGCCTTGTTCTGAGGTTTAGCCTCTTTCTTTCCGTTGGCGTTACGCTCTCTAAACACCCCGCATTTACACAGTGGTGGCTCCTGGTAGCTCTTACAAGATCCTGCCTTAATTTTAGCTTCCACCTAAAGTTCCTCACGATAAAAGCCCGATGGAGAGCAGATGTCACCCGTGAACAGTGGCCGCTTTGCCGGTTCATGGAGCCCATTATCAGTCCGGACGTTTTCCTCGACCCAGTTTGCGGGGGCTGCCTCGTTGGAGCAGTCTGCTTGACGTCAGCGCCACTAATCTAACGGCTTTACTGCCCCCAAAAAGCCTGGCTCTAATGATGTATGACAGAGCCAGTGACCCAGCTACTCTGCATTAGGAATGTTAACAGAGATTTCAGAGCAGCAGGGACCGCACAGGGTCGGTTCGTTGAGACGATTCCACGGGAAACATTTTGTAACAATTGTTGCATTTGATTTGACTTTGATGCGCAAAATGGCTGCCCAAATGTTTAGCGCTAGTGATTTACCTGCAAATTTATGTCTCGCCTCATCCAAAGTCAAAACATTTAAGAACTTATTTAAAGTAGGAACGTGATGTCTTTACTTGACATGAAATGAAGTCTGTGTTTTTAATCTCAGGGTTCGGCGCATTCTTCTGACTTTCTCAAAAGGTTAGAAATTCCAAGGCAATGTCTGGTGTTTAAAAGGATTAATGTTGTCTCGGTTGTCTCATCCATGTCAAGTTTTTCAGAACAGCAATATTGGCGTTAAAATGTCCGTGTGTATATCATCAGCATATGCATATGAAAGTGCTCGTACTTTCACTATTAAACATAGCTATGGTGTGTACAGTTGATTTTTATTTTTTTTTTTTCCGGCCCATGTTTCTTTACAAAAAACTTGACATTTCGGCACTATCCTTTCAGGATTTAATGATGTGTTGAAAGATTCTTAACCCAATTGTAGTAATTTAAAATCTCCTTAGTTATTTCTTTGTTTGATGCAGCCCAAAATCGGTGCCTGGTTTTGGCCCGGCATATCAGTCAAAAGTTTGGATTGAACACAAGTTTGGATCCATTTAGTAAATTCTAGGACAATATTGGCGATTTCAAAACTATGAATTAACACATATAGAATTAGGTATTTAAGCAACAACAACAGGTGTTATTTTAAGACATGAAGGTCAGCTGTTCTGGAATAGTTCTTGTAAGAACAGTATTGTCAAGTGCATTTGTAAAACCCATCAAGCATCATGATTTATATTTAAATTTATATTTAGGCGTTTGGCAGATGCTCTTATCCAGAGCAACTTACAAAATGATGATGATGATGATGATGATGATGAAACTGGCTCTGATGGAAACCATCCCAGGAAAGCAAGACCAAAACGTACCTCTGCTGCAGAGGAGATGTTCATTTAGATTTACCAGTGTCAGAAATCACCAATTAACAGCTAATAATCAGCAGATACATCTCAATATTAACTGTTCAAAGGAGATTATTGCTTATTTAAAATGCATTCAGTATTGTTTTACCATGTAGAAAGAAATAAAAATTGTGGGATTGTGGAATTAGATGGTGTACAACCTTTTGACTCTTTTGTAGTGTATATACACTAGGGCGGTACCAAAAATAATGCATAACTTTTGTATTAACTGACATCCATCCATCCATCTAGGAACTTCTGTGGTCCATCTAGGGATCGTGGAGGCCAATGGTGACCATTATATTTATTTATTCCCATCTTATACGACTGTGGTAGGAGCTCTGGTCAACATTCACACACATTTACACACACTACAGGCAATTTGGGAACGCCAGTTGGCCTAATCTGCATGTCTTTGGACTCTGGGTGGAAAACCACCAAACACTGGGAAAACATGCAAACTCCATGCACACAGACTCCGGTGTGGGAATCGAACCCAGGAGCTGGAGGTGCAAGGCGACAGTGCTAACCACTAAGCCGCCGTGTCACCTTTTATTAACAGACACTGGTCATCCGAACTGCACCTGTCGCTTTTCCTCTATCCAACTCAACGTAGTCTCAGTCGCATGTAATTTATTTGCATTCCGTTTCCCACTGCATGGTTTGTCTTCAGTGCTGGTTTCACCTTCTTTGAACATCTTCCTCTATCTGTGCACATTGCTCTTCTTAATGGTTTCATCTCAGTAGAACATTCTGTAGCGCAGTGAGAGACCGTCAGCTCATCATATATAAAAAATAAATCCTCTCTCCTTTCCTTGTTGGAAAGTTAACTGGGTTTCCATTCTTGTAATTAGGGCAGTTTTAATGCAGTGTGATTTGTTTAGGATTGTAAAAACAGGAGGAAGCTTAATATATGACTGTGATACCCATTGGAAAATAAGTACTGTTTATAAGGTGGCAGGTTTGAATAGCTGAAACCTTAATCCTGTTCATTGTGCCCGTAAAATACATTACACGCTGCTTTAATCTACAGTATGTATACATTTTATTTTCAGTCATGGACTAATAATAGTCCTGTGTTGATTGGATACATGCCCTGTATGTCCTTGGGTATTTAAATCGTGCGTTTCTGGCCCGAGGTGTGTGTGTGTGTGTGTGTGTGTGTGTGAGTGTGAGAGAGAGAGAACTTTGGTTTCCATGGTATAGGTTTTGCTTGCAATTGTTTAGCCCTGAAATTTATTGGGTGGCTCCACTTGTATAACCATGCAGTAGACGATCCTGGGCAGGTTGCCATCTTCTGAGCCAAAAAGCCACATTGTACTGGAACAATCTTTTAATCACTTGCATTTTCAGTTATTATTCTCATCTCTCATTATATCATTATGTGTTTTGTCTGCTCCCAGGCAAGATATGGTGCCATACTCCACCCCCCCCCCCCACCCACACACTCCCCCCACCCCACCCCACCCCACCCCACCCCACCCCACCACCAAAAAAAACAAAACAAACAAAAGCAGCAAAAAATTTTTTTTTGTTGTGTATAGAGATGTTTCAGTCTCTGTCACAATTTCCATACAGCTCAGATTTTTGATTTACTTCTGACTTCCTCTTAGTCACCGATCTGCTCGTTGCTGTTGTTAAGTAAAGAATGAGAATAGCCGGCGTTAAAACGATTCGTGTCTTGTGTTCACATGCAAAACCTGTGTCTTTTCAGTTGACGTGATTGTGATTCATTCAGAGTTTCGCCGTAGCATTGGTCCAAAAACCAGCGCTAAGTTATCAGAAGCACCTCTGGTGTTGAAATAAGGACAGGGTGCGTAAGTCGAGGGAAAACGGGTACACGGCAAGCGGGTAACAACATTTAATTCGATTCTTTGTTTAAAGCCATGTGAAGACATCCTTGTGCATATACAAGGGGCGTTCAAGTCCAACCAGGACTTTTGACTGTGCAGAATAAGAATAAAAACTGGCGACAAGTTACCCGTCGATTTTCAAGGATCACTTTCTGAATGTTTACTGCGATGGGGTCCGAGCCACCTCGGCCGGGATCGTCATTCACGGACATATGGCCTCCTTTAAAACTTTTGCACCATTCAACAGTCTCATCACCGTACCGTGCTTCTGTAAATGTCAATCAGTTTTATCCTCTAATAGTCCTTTTTTTTCCATAAAGAAAAATCTCTCTGAGAATAACTTTTCTCTTACCTTGTCAATGTTTATTCCAGTTGTCATTATACTGTAGTTATAAAATGTGCCGTGAGGAATGAACAAAAAGTGTCCAGAACTAATTAGACAAAAATTGATCTTCAGCAATGCCGTGTCCTCCTTTGCAAATATACAGTGTATGCTTAAAATAGGAGTGGCAGCACGCTCTGATCCTTAATGTGACGCTGGTCAGCGTCCCAGTGGATCACGAGGCTCTCGCAGGGACACTGGGCATTTAGCAGGAATCCATCCTTGATGGGACACCAGTATGTTCCTCGGAGAGTAGTAGTAACCTGAGCCTTGGATCGACCCGAGGACCCCGGAGCTCTGAGGCAGCTGCTACCCAACGCTTCATCGTTAGTGTGTAAGAAATAGTTGGACTCATTCATCAGCTATCACTGCTTCAGTTATTAGCATGAATTCAAAGTCCGATAGATAATCCATCAGGGAGAGAAGCCTTAAGGAGTGGGAAGTAAGGCAGGAAACACAGTATGATCCGTTACTCACTGGTGTCCAGGATGAGTTTTATATAGCACTTAAAGCTGGACTGAGTTTTCAGATTGCATCACATGTGGACAGCTGCCTCAACAGCTGTACAGTCCTGTTTTAAAATGCAAACGATACATGCATTAATTTAGGGGTTTCCTTTTTTTTTTTTTTTTTTAAAGGGGTTGTAAGTTGTGCATGAGTTACTTTGCTTTGTGATGAAATCCATGTTTTTGTTTGGAGAACGGCGGTATCGGTGCGATGGCGGGCCATGTCTTTTCGTTGGGCGGTGATCCTGGCTCGGGAGAACATGTGTTACACTGATTTTGCAAGGTTTCATGCCTGGCTTAAGCTTTGTGGAGCTTACGCTCTTTTTCTCAGGCCTTTGCCTGAACAAGCCCCTTTCCCGCCGTGATTAATTGCTGGCAGGCACAGCCGATGGGATCTTGCGTCAATAAATCGTCATGAAGGCAACTCCCCTGCTTCGAACATAAACACAGAGACAGGCTGTGCAGCGACTGAAGCCAGGCCAGAGCTAGTTAGAGCTCCACAGGCCCTCGGAGCTCCACGGCGTCGTTTATTTAACACCCAGATTTTATTAGACGAGATCTGGCCACGGATCTCTCTGGGCTGTTTAATCTGCCGTGAACCAGGCCTGGTTTTAGAGGGTCTGGAGAAATACTTTAGCTTGTGTCAAGCCTCAAATGATCGCAGATCGAGTCAGTGCACGGTCAGCGTTTCATTCGTCGGGTTTCACGTGCACACATGCTCCGTTTGATTTGAACCTGAGGGTCTCTGGCCTTTGTGTGCGCCAAGTGGCTGTGAATTCTGGCTGCATGAAGGATCGTCTTTGTGGATTGCGGTTCTTCATAACTACCCGGAACCTGCGTTATTAGGGAGCATTTAGTCCTATGAAGCATTAAGAGTAAGGCCGAGCCTGGGCGAAAGGCAAGCGAGGCCTCGGGATGAACAGGAGCACAAAGACTCCGAGTATCCCCCAAATCCCTTTCTCAGCTCCAGTTGGGTAGCAGATGGTTTTGAATAATTCATGAAAAGTTTGTGGGTAGTGTTCGGCATCACATTTATCTCGGAGGCTATTAGATTTCAGTGCAAGAAACCGATCCAAAATGTTGAGCGAGCTCTCATCTTCGGGAGAATTCACTCAGCGATTTGATATTTTTTAAGTGCCGCAGTGCAGCTACGAGAAACGAGATTGAATGCCTTGATTAATCACTCGAGTTAGTCGATGTGGTTGTTTATTCTATTTAAATTGAATCGTAAAACAAGCTGCTGACATGCACAAAGTAACAAGTTTATGATTAAAGCATAAAGGTGCATAGATTTGAATAGAAAGGCAGCATTTGCAAGATTTCCACGATTGTGTTGAAGTTAAAGCGTAAATTTGATATCGAGATTCGGAATAATAGTAATATGACTCTAATAAATCATGGGTTATTGCTTTGCCATTTAAGGGACGACAATATTTTGTTTTACAAATGAGAGTTACCACAGAGGCGCTTGTTTGAAGGGAATTTGTTCTATACACCTGCTATCCACTTTATTAGGAACACCTGTAGGCCGCCTCATCCACGATTCCGATTTCCTGTTATCCAATTACATGGCAGCGACGCAGCGCAAGCAATCATGCAAATACGACTCAGGAGCTTCTCTTAAAGTGCCCATGTTCAGTTGTTTAAAAAAAAAAAAATTTTTTTTAAGCACAATAACACAAAGGTCCCTCCGTCTGTAACTCAAACGCTTTTCATTTCACTCCTTTTTCAAACATGCCATTTCAGTGTCTATGTAAATGAGCATCGAGCTCACATTAGGGGGGAAGGATACAGTTAGCGTGTTTAATTAAAAAATTAGCGGCCAATTCGAAAATTAAAAAAGCCCCCCAAAAAAAGGAAATCTTTCTTCTTTTTTTTCCCCCTAACTTTTCTATTTGCACATGCACGCTGGAGAGCGATCTGAATGTCTAAAAATGACACAACAGGTGAATGCGGCGTTATAGGTCCCCGTTCACGTCGACCATCAGGTTGAGGAAAATATGATCGCAGAGGCTTCGACCGCAGCGTCGTTGCTGATGACGAATCATCAGGTTTGAGTATTTCTGAAACTATTGTTCTGTTGGAGTTTAACAGTCATCAGCCGCATGACAAACAAACAAAACGAAAAGGGTATGGTTGATAAGATAGCGTTGGAGAAGTATATGGTAACTCGGATCATCGTGCTTTGTAAGATAAGTGAGCAGAATAGCGTCTCAGATTGCGTAGAAAAGGAAGTTGAAGATCAGAAAAGACTAGGTGTCTGTAGTCGCTGATAGCAGCAGAAGCTGATTCTTTCTTGTCTTTGGCTACTGCAAAGACAATCGTCAGGCTTCTCTCATCGGTGTTGTTCATGAGTACGCACATTGTCCAAGTTTGGTAATTGACACGTGAGTTTCTGAAAGATGAGCTCAATTTTATATTATATATAAAAAATTTTTTTATAGTTATGGGAATCACCAGGGTATAATTGCGATACTTGGTTCCGATTCGATCCGTTAGTACCATGTTTTGAGAAATATCCCGATTCTGTATTAATTTCTTTAGATTCTAAACAAATGTAGTAAATACGTTGCATGTTCGTACCACACAGGATGTTGTTCTGCCTGACAGTGTGTGAATAGCTTAAAGCACATCATCAGAATAATAGAGGAAAAGTGTGTGTGTGTGTGTGTGTGTGTGTGTGTGTGTGTGTGTGTGTGTGTGTATATATATATATATATATATATATATATATTTATTATTTTTCTTTTGTAATAACCAGCATCCATTTTGAAATCATAAAACCACCATGCATATTACAGTTTTTACTTTTATATCTTTCTTTTTTTTTTTTTTTTTTTTGCAAGGAGCCACTGAAGAAGCATCTTCTCCCCCATTTGCAAAATTAATTAACTGTTTTTTTTTTTTCTTCCCACCAACAATACATTTCAAATTAAACTACTTAAGGGGAAGCACCAGCTCTATTATTTTCTAGGTCTGTACTCGGAGGTGTTCAAAGTTATGAGGTCTGTAAGGTCACAAAAATATCACTGTTGTTGTTCAGTGACTGCTCTGGAAAATTCTTCTCAATGGAAACAGATTTGTAGGCGGAAAGCGAGAGGGACGAGCCTAAACAAAGCTTCAGCGCATAATGGAAATTCCGTCCGGGTAATTTTTATGCTGATTTATATGATGCTTTTGTCTCACTCGTGCACTTTTTAAATTTTTTTTTATATCTAATCAGAAGATAAGAAGTTTGTGCTTTTTTTTTTTTCCCTCAAGTTGCCAAAACAGAAAAAACGTTCAAATGCAATGCGTATATCAATGCGTATATACATGCGTAATGTAAAAAAAAAAAAAAAAAAGTCGATCATGCATATGTAAAGAGTCCGGAGAGACATTCTCAGGCAGCTTGGTCTACATAACCTCAAATGGTGGGGGAAAAAAAGGAAAAGAAACGCTAATTACAAAGTTAACAGCTTTTAAACTTTGTCTCTCAATGGCTGTGGACACAGCAGTAAAGAGCCTGTTTTATAGCTGTGGCTAACACACATCAAGAAGCCTGCACGCGTCCCGAGTCTCTCGGAGGAGCTGAAGCAGAGCAGCATGGCGGCTCCTGATGAGGCATACTGTGGCATTATGGGAACACACCAGAGCAGGCCACATCAGGCCGCCCCCGGAGAGGCCACACGTTTAACCAGGACGCCGGAAAAGGCACGGACTTCAAAGGCGCTTTAGGTTCTTTAACAGTCCTTGAAGTTTTTCTTTTTTTTTTTCCCCTCCTTAACTAAAGCAGAGCCACTTTTTAGACCACCAGTGTTCGTTTCCGTTGCATCCGTCCTAATAAACCTTGTTTTCAAGAGCTGTCATGTACGTGCACGTGTATATGGGTGTGGGCTTTGTAATTGGCACGAAGAAAATGCAACCGGTGCTCTACCAGTGCCAGCGCTTACAGTGCAGTTTTTTCCACTCCGGCATGAATGAAGGCTGCTCTCTCTGCCCTTCACTTTGTGCTGCACTTAGTTTGTTCCAGTTGGTTTCAACTCTATGAAAACGTGCAGAAATTTCAAGCGTCATCTTGATGTGATCGTGTGGAGTGACTGACAAATCGTCAAACTGGCTCAAAGTGGCTCCTAGTACAATATGCCTAATCCTCCTTCTGGAAGAGAACTTTTTCTTATACAACTAAACAGGAAGGAAAATCCGCCGCCTTTATTTGTTTGAGGTAGTGATGTCGAGCACTGTTTCACAGGTTAGGCACAGAACAGAAACCTTTAGACGCCCGATAGATCTCATCCGTTCCATTTCCTGGTACTGGATAATCGTGCCATTTGGATGACATTTAAAAAAGATCTACCTGCACGCTATACAGCCTGGCTGAAAACTGTTGTCTGCAAGAAAACAAATTATTCACATGCTTCATTGATTAAAAAAAAAGGCTTTTGATATGAGCAGGGTTAAAGGACAGAAATGAAATATTGGACTTTAGTTAAAATGTGTTTGACTTTCGATAAGTTAGGGATTAAGACAATTATGTCATTCTTTTGCTCCTGCCTTAGCAGCCTCTTTCTATTAGTTTCTTCTGACTGCATAATTACATTTACAGCATTTGGCAGACGCCCTTATCCAGAGTTTTTAGGTTTTTATGACTTACATACTCTCATTACACCTTAACCCTCACAGGAGTTGAGGGTTAAGGGCCGTGCTCAGGGGCCCAACAATGGCAACTTGCTGGTGCTGGGGTTTAAACCCATGACCTTACTTATCGTAAGGTCATGGGTTTAAACCACTGAGCTACTCCTACCTCTTGTTTCTCCACATAATAGAGATGGAGGAAAATTCATTCAGTTACATATCACGTATTTTTTTTATTTGCGTGTTACATTTCATGTATCGCCACACTGACTCCAAAATCTTTTTCTTTTCTGTTTGTTTTCAACTCATGTGTAATTTATGTCTGCTTGCATTTGCGGTGATGAAGTATTGCTGTTCCACTACAATCCTACAGGTGGTAAGCTCTAAACTATTCACACAGTGCAGCATCACATGTTCTAGAAGCAAATTATTTAGAATTATTTTGCTTATACCCCTATCTCACCTACGCGGTTTTGCGCGGTGGCCGTAAGTACGGTTCATCATGATTCAGCGCGGTGTGATTACGTTTCCCTCTTTCCGCGCGAAAAATTTGCATTGCTAATTTATGTTTTATGTTTATATTTATGTTTATATTTATTTTTATGTTGTGTTGTAAATTTACGTCGTTTGCATGTATGTAGCACCCTGGTCCTGGAGGAATGTTGTTTGGTTTCAAAGTGTACTGAACTGTATATGGTTGGAATGACAATAAAGCCCACTTGACTTGACTTGACTTGAAATTAAACGAAAATTTTTTTTAAACAAAAAAATGTTTTGGCTGTCCTTGCGGAACTTCGCGGAACGTCGGCGGGCAATCGCGGCAGCTCACGGTGCCTAACACTGCATCTCACCGCGAGTCAAACCGCATAGGTGAGATTAAGGGTATTAGAATTGCAACAAAATCTGTAAAAATCTGTAAAAAAAAAATATATATATATATATTTTTTTTATTTTATTTATTTATTTATTTATTTATTTATTTATTTATTATAATTTTTTTAATAATATCAAATCAGGACATTTATAAAATTGGGATTGTAACAGAATTGCAATACAGATCGACGCCTAGGTATTGTGATAATATTGTAATAAATGGTGCCCCATGATTTCCATTCATATAACATAATCAGTTCTAAAGGAGAAAAGCACACGACCAACAAAACAACCACAACCACTAATAACCTGGACTGAATGTTGGGTAGGTGGGTAGTTTGATTTCATTGCAATAAATGAGAGTATCATCAAGTGGTGAATGATGGACCAGACCCACGGCCGCTCTCCTCCGTGATAAAGCACGCCATTCTTCATCACCTGATCAACAAATCCAAACAGCAGCACCGCTTCCCCCGTTGACATTTAGGCCAGGCGTGAATGGGGACGTGACACAGACAGCAGGAATTTGACCGATGCCGCGAATGTCTGAGCCTGGCGTTACGCCAAGCTCTCCTGCGTTCTTAATATCGCATTATGATGAGTACGACAGGCCCGTGTGGGCTGGTGCCATCGGCAGCCCGAAGTGGCTGAGATTCTCTGCGCATTCTTCATCTGCAGCTCCTTTGCGTGTAATTGAGCGGACAGTCTGTTATCCTCCGGAGTCGTGATGCCGGTGACCTTTCCAAATAATCAGCACCTCCACCGAATCAACAAGATGAAAGTGCTCTCGACCTTCACCGAGCCATGCAGATAGAAAAGCTCCAACGAGATCTCTTTAATTTTAGAAATTAACCTTGTGCTACTTTTAGACATCAAAAGGACAGTATTAAGGGAACACCTTCGTTTCGTCCGGGACGAGGATTACCACATGTGGTTGTGAGATAATACTTGCAGGAGAGCGGTTACATACTGTATACAACCATGATAATCCTCCGACTCCCTGTTAAAGATGCCGTTTAAACAGCATAGCCTGAGAAGGTATTTTATTATAATTATTTTTTTTTTTTTTTATAGGCTGGGTATACGGTACCATCTCAAAGCAACGGCCATGTTTGTGTGCGAATGAGATTTTACAATCGCGAGGGCCGTTACCGTAGGAACCCGGATAAGTCACTACCTTGTACCGTGTTCTACACAAACAAAGTCAGCGTTATCTCATAAGGTAACAAAATAAAGGGGAAACTGGCGCCTGTTTTGCTTAGAGGGAAGAATCACAGCCGGGCATTCTTTCCTCATCAGCGGACGCTCTTTCAGCCTGACCCCACCCCGATCCGCAGGCTCACTGGACGGTCTAATGAACATGAAAATAATGTCTGACCAGATATCAACTCATGGGAGATTTCGGAGTGACGTCTAAAGACGCCGCTCCCCACCACCATCACCACGGCACTGATGGACAGAATACTTTCTGAGGAAAAGGAGTTGATCTTTCCAGTACAGTTCCAAAGTCTCCATTAGCTCCATTATAAGACTTTTGTTTGTCCTCATTGAGCACATGATCACATGTTTGCTCGTCCCATATGGTCTAGCGGTTCCAGAGTTCCTGCCTTTCACCCAGACGGCCCGGGTTCGACTCCCGGTATGGGAACCATGCTTTAGGGTGGCGGCGGCGGCTCAGCGTGTTAAGGCGCTGAGTTACTGATCGGAAGGTCGGCGGTTCGAGCCCCAGCTCAGTCAGGTTGCCTCTGTTGGGCCCTTGAGCAAGGCCCCTAACCCTGTCTGCTCTGGGGTGCTGTATCATGGCTGACCCTGCGCACTGACCTCTGGGATTTTCGAAAAAAAGAATTTCACTGTACAGTAATGTACATGTTACAAATAAAGGCTTAATTTAACTAATTCATGTTTTACTGTTATTTTTATGGAAAAAAAACATTATTAATACATTTTATGAGTTCTACAATCCCATTGGTTCATGACATATCAGAAAAAGTTTGATGTCTGAAGCCTTCCACCAGCAGGACTTGTGTATAAGCATTTTTAAATATATATATATATATTTTTTATTCAGTCATTAGTCAGTGCTGTGTTGCGTTTTTAAGCGTTAATCCTCCTAGTTTTTGCAAAACTGTGTTTCTGCTGCATTTACTGCCTCTCAGTACACCGATCTCGCGGTAGCAGAGTAAACAGGTACAGGTAAGGATGTTAAACGATCGCTGTCTTGGACAGATTTTTTTTTTAAATGCGTGGACAAATAAACTGTACTTGGGCTGCCATCAATATACAGTACTTGGGCGGACCGCCCAAGTATACTATGTGTGTGTGCGTGTGCGTGCGTGTGTGTGTGTGTGTGTGTGTGTGTGTGTGTGTGTGTGTGTGTGTGGGAAACACTGCTTGTGCAGCATTAAATCAGAGACTTATGAACAGCTGTGTATAAATATACATGTAACGTATGCAAATATCCGACAGAGTCAAAGTCAGGGAAAAGTCTGACACTGTATGTGAACTCTATACTATAAATAATAAAACATTCTTACAGTAGTGCAAATGGACAAATAACTAATAACAGATTTCATATTCTGTCATGCTGCTTCAGCTCTTCTCTTCACCTGTCTAACCTGTTCCCCCCAACCCCCCCAGTTCCTTTTGTTCCGGGGCAGAGGGCGCTTATCTATGGCCTGATAGCACACCAGGCCTCTTGGTGTTCATCTTCCTGCTGGAGATAAGAGCAGAGGCCTACGCAATCTCCGTGCTTATCTCTTTAAAGCCGCGCAGTGCAGGCCAGAGGCCTGGTTCAGCCCTGCGGCGCAACATCAATCAGCCTGATGGCGGAGACTAAAATAGCTCAGCATACAACCCAGGCGCTGGGGAATTCTTCAGAGACGCTGATTTGCTCGACAGTAATAACGCACACGTTCTCCGTGAATTGTTATTATAAGCGCTGTGATTAAATAATTGGTCATGGCAGGTAGCTGCACTCCTGCATTAGCAGGCACTGTTCGAAGGAGATAACGTTTCAACATTACGCGATGGCACATAAAGGAGGAGAGGAAAAAAAAAAAACATTGAACGGCGCACAGGGAAGTGGTGGAATAGTAAAAGGGCTTTGGTGTTGTCCTGCTGTGATAGAGCCATTTCCTGCTGTCGCGTAGATGACAGCACAGCTGGCACAATGCAGACTTTATTACCGCTGCAAGGCTGCGCCTACTCCACAAGTCTCTCTCGCTGTCTCTCCGTATGCTTAACGCTTTATCTCTTCAGCTCATTTCTACCCGAGCAACTCGAGGACGCCGCGAGTCGCCATTCCAGATGTTTCACGCTTTCTCGGGACGCTACAGTTTCCGAGTCGGATTCGGCGGCGTCCGTCACGATTGTTCGAAACTCGGCCCATGACAAATTCTTAGGCATCTCTTGGCGAATTGATTCGACTGACTGGTTTTTGAAACGTTCCGTCCCTTCTTCAGTGGTGCAACATGTCTAGACAGAGCTTATCACCTGTTATGGACGTTTCCGGGTTATAATCCGAAACCCGTGCGGCCTGGATATGTCCGGGTGAACTTTGCAAAGTGTTTGGACTTGTATAGAGTTACTATTACATTTGTTTTTATCTCCGAACCTGATTTCTGAGCCGCACTAAGATATGTTTATGCCTCCTTCCCCCTCCCCAAGAAGCCATTTGCGTTTGCTGTCATCTCGCAGTTCGTTAGCGCATGACAGCCGAGATAAAAAAGCGGCGTGTTTAAAGTTAGCAGCATAAACCGCTTTATCAGTTATTGACCTGTTCTAGGAAGTTTGTCATTGCGCCGCACGGCTCAGTTAGGAAATGTGCTTTTCTGCTTTCTGGCACCAATTCAGTTCCGAGTACAGGGCGTCCCAAAAGTCTCCAGGCACAGGGGAAATTAGCACTTTTTAGAAAATGTAATTTTATTTTTAAAACATGCTCTACATGATTGCTGTGCACAAACGGAGCTCTGTCTCCCACTCGTGTTAACAAATCTGGTCTTCTGCATATAATTGCACTTTGAATGCTTTCCCTTTTTTATTATTATTTTTTTCTTCTTCTTCCTCACATGCCCTCACAGACACTCTTAAAGTCTTTCTGGAAAAAAAAAGATTCGTAATATAAGCGAAACATTTTCAAGACATTTCACTAAAAGGTGCTAATTTCCCCTACGTACAGAGACGATTGGGACGCGCTGTCGGAGTAACCAGCCCGGGTAAAAACCAGAGTTCATGAGTGTCAGTGTGTAATGGTGTAACTAGGTCTCCGCGCGTAAGTGTGGGCGGTCGGCTCCAGCTCGGCCTTTTATGTGTGCGTGCGTCGTGTGCATGTACTTAAATGACGCTATCATGACTGCATCTTATCTTCCTCCGTGCTTCATAGGCCCCGAGGCATTCGCTCCGTCTCTCTAGTCTTTCTAGCTCCTCTGTTTTGGAGAACAGCTGTGGGCCGTATGGCAGAGCGACACCCCCGCGTTCCTCCTCCTCCTCCTCCTCCTCCTCCTCCAAGCATGTTTTCATTCTGGTCTGACGGATTCATTGGGCTTTTTCGGTCCCCAGGAGGCCCCTTAGCAGAGGACTGCTGTTGTCTTTACCCAGGGAGCTTTCTGTCTCCGTGGCAGTGCTGGCCTTTCTGCAAATTCCTGCCTCTCGCTGCTCCAAAGCATGATGTTTTTGCGAGCCCAGTGGGTACACGGGGCTGTGCTTTGGCCTGGCTGCTAATGTGACCTTTACGGCAATTTCTGTGTTTAACTTGGAGACTTTTTTTTTTTTTTCCATCTCATTTCCAGAGGAGTTTGATGTTTTGATCTGGTGGTCTGTAAACAAACTTCTATTACAGGCTTGTTCAGTTTAGGAAGTTTCAACATAGAAAAGTCACAGAACATTAGATCTGCATGCTTTCTTTTTTTTTCCCCCTTTGGCTATAAGGCGAGAGACAGTTTGAAAGAAAAGTGGCTCTGTTGCAGCATCGTGCTGCCTTCCCTTAGATGGAAGAATTACAGCAAGGTTCTTTCTATCCTAATATCATCATTTTATTGATATCCTGAAAAATTTTCTTTGAAATTTGAAACCTTTAAAAAAAGTTTTATGTTCAAGTAAATGTACCTCATTCCTTTTGTCACTTAAAAAGAGATGCATTTAAACAATATAGAATAACTTTAAATACAAAAGTTTAACTTCAAATGAAAGTAAACAAAAAGATGCATCTGCAATCAATCCTACCACTCATGATGAAAATTTGTAAATAGTTCAGAATGTACCACCTGTTGAATTATTATATATATATATATATATATATATATATATATATATATATATATATAAAGGCATTGTTTTTTTGTCTCTTGAAAATCTCAAAACTCAATTTGAGAGCAAGTGCGCGGGTTGAGTGGCTGCTAGCACGCAGGCGCATTGCGGCTTCTAATGTTCCAACGTTAGAAGCCGCATGCGCCTGCGTGCTAGCAGCCACTCAACTCGCGCTAATGCACAGGATTGTTGACTAATTAGCGCCCGTGGTGTGTTGTGCCCGGTGTGTAACGAGTGGGATTTGAGACTAATTCCCTCAGAGTTTGGAGAAGAAGGCAGATCGGAGGCTTTTAACAACGTGCACGAGTTGTAATAATGTAACACAATAAAAAAGCGTTTCTCTTGTCTCTTGCGCCACTTGGGAGCTTCTGCACTCGCAACCAAATCGTTTATATTTGAGTCTGATCACCGGTCAGGGCCAATCAAACTAAAATCCTGGGCAGTGAAATCCTGGCCAATCGACTGGGTTATCTCTGTTAGAAATGTAAAAATAGTTTTAGGAAAGTTTTTTGGTGTCAGTGTGGCGATACTTGAATCGGCACACAAAGGACTTGTGATTCATAATTGAATCGT
>JAAGKR010001915.1:78370-109117 GCA_011419295.1 Clarias macrocephalus
CCCCCCCCCCCCCCCCCCCCCACCTCTAATGGCCATCTATGCCGTGAGATCTTGCTGAATGATACTGAAAAGTTTCCCTGTTGGAGAAAAGATGTTGATCTCTCCAGTACAGTCCCATAAATCTGTTCCAGTGTCTTGTGTGACCCAAGTCTTGGCTCGTTAGAGGTCACTACAGGTCACCCTATTTTTTTTTCTTTTTTTTCCTTGCTTGTGGGTCCCAACTTTATGGTTCAGTATCCGACATGTGAAAAAGAAACCAAACGAACTCCACCCAGAATAAAAACAATCCCTTATGCAGCATTAAATCGGAGAAGAAACGATTCCTGCAGACTCGCTTATCCACTTGCGTTAAGCTGCCGTGGAGTTAAAGTTGTCCTTCTCCTGTTAGCGATCTAAGCTTTGCCTGGCAGTGCCAAATGTTAGTCTGCTAACAAGCCTGAAGCGGCTAAGCTTTTCATCTTGCTGAAGAAAAGCACAACCCTACCATCTTGTGTTATGGAAAACCCTTCTGCAGATATCCTAATATGGTCTCCGTTATCATTGTGCTCAACAGTCCCAGCCTGCTTGTGCCGTGATGGCTGGGATTTCACTCCCGGTGACATTATTGCCTGCAGGTTTACGGTCCACCCAGCTATAGCACAAGCCCGTTCAGGTCAAGGGAAAGGTGGGGATGTCGGTAGAGATTTAGGCGCATTGTATTAGGGCTGTTTCTAGGTCAGCGAGTGACTCCAGTGATCTGGTTGGATATCTCAGGTTAGAATATTCGTGGGAGGAATATTTCCCTGCGGTAAAAACGGTTCACAAAACGATCAACCAAACATCAGCATACCTGAGATACAATCGTAATAATGTTTCTTGTCTGCGTTCTAAGACCAAACCTCTACCGGATTTCCGTACGCATTAAGCTTTTGATGCAGTTAACAGCACAACTTCTGGTAGAAGAGGTTCGGATTTAGGAGGCTGCTAAAAGTATCACATGGTCAGTTTTTCCCCCTAGATCATTTGTTCAGGGCTGAGATTTGGTTCTGTTCCTCGTTTTTGAAGCTTTGCCAGGCCTCCTGCCCCCATAACACTTCAGAAAGGAAGTACTTTGGCCACATGTTTTTTTTAATTTTTTTTAGGTTTCTCCTTCTGCCTTGGAGAACAAGCCAGGAGCACGGTCAGGAGCGATGATGGTGACACGTTGACCTCCAAGCACGATTTGATGACCAGAAACGAAACTAATTGATGTGGTTTTTGGTTAAAAGATGAAGAAAGAATAAAAAGTATAAAGTTTGACAGGACGGAGCGAGCGGCCATCTGCAGAGTGATTTGTCATCCTCCTACACCAACTTTTTTCCCCCTCTGATACCAGTGAGCGTGGGCTGCCTCGCCCCAATAGGAAATTGGAGTTACAGCTGGGAAAATATTTGCCTTCGCACTTTGGTGCCGGACGGGTTTAGATGTCCGAGGAACAGAGCCGATGAGCGCAACCGGGCAAGATGGTACATGTTTGGCTGACGCAACAGCTACTGTCCTGGCATGAAGGAAACAGCTGACATGAAACACGTCTGTCGGTCTAATCGGTGTTTGGTTTTACAGCTCTTGGTTTTGATGAATAGGAAAGGAACTTTTCAGCCTCTTACGATTGAAAGTCATTTGAATTCCAAGTGCTGTGATGTGATTCTAAAATGATTCCTAATGCATCTATTCATCTATCTTTCATACATAATGGATTTTTTAATGGTGCGACCTCTAACCTCTCGCCACTCTTGAGTTTTGGTGTCCTTGTAGAGCACTGTGTGACTGAAATGATGATGATGATGATGATTAGACATTATGCTGTCTCACCATGCATCTTCCAAATTATTTAGAAGCCTTACCACTTTCTCTTCCAAGTTTCTGCTGAACGAATCCGGATTGAAATGCGGCTTTCCGTTTCTCGTTTGTTCTATTCTTGAAATGCTTTCGTGTCAGTACGTAACCATTTAAAGAGAGAAACGGGTTACTAGTGAGGAACAGGGATAAAACTGGTTAAAAGATCAGGAATTCAAACCTCGGAAGCTTCAAGCGTCCGCCGTTGCATCCTTAAGCGAGACGCGTAACCTTCAGCTGCTCAGTTATAGACGTAATCTTAGATGTAGGTCGGTTTGGATAAAAGCATCAGATCCCATCAACATGGCCTGGAAGTTTCCACATAAATTGTTCAGGAGTCTACGTGTCTGCATTTCAAATATACCCAGACGTGTTTGTGGCACGTGCTTCAAACATGCACACCTCACAATGTTTCCAGAGTGGTGGTTATGCCAATGCAACGTCGTCTTCCTCTCCTCGGCTTTTGATGGAGTGTTAGTAATTTCTCCAGGCTGTCTGGAACACGAGACTAGCCTTAAACTGGTCAGGTTTGCTGTCATCTCAAGGCCCTGATGCTTCATTGAGCTCCCTTAATTATTGCTACATCAACCCCTATCTATTGTCTCAGACGCAGCAACATTAATGAAGTTTCCTGTCAGTGTGGATTGTAAGCACGCTCTGTTGTCACGTTTCACGTTTCAGCCTAACAGGTCCCGCTAGAGATGGTGACGGCAGGACTGCCCGAGGGCCATCTGTGAAGTCTACGACTTGAATAAGGGCTTTCACAGATTCCCCATCAAAACGCTTTTGTACATGTTTGACATTTTATTGACCGAACCACCTTTCTCCCCCCCCCAAAGGCGTAGCTTGTAGGCATGCTATACACATTATAACAGTAAGAAAGAGTTAATGCATGACGGACCCAGGCACTAGCATGGATATTTGCACAAGAGCTATTTACGTGGCTCGTTTATAGTCTAAAGGCATAAATCAGTTCCTCGGGAAGTTTACTGACCTCAGGGTAGCACTCGCCTTACGTTTATCAGTATAAAGATGTCGTATTGTAAGTTTGCGGTAGAATGGAAAGCAGTCAGTGGCTATCGGTGTTGAGCGCTCAACCTTATGCCCAAACACTTACAGGATATTCTGCATTTGTTACATTCGCTGGATCAGACTCCCTCCTGCACGATTCAGTTCACGCTCAATGCTCAGACCCCCCTTTACCCATTCCTGTAATATGAAAAGATTGGAACTTGGAGGAAAATCTTGTTTGTGTTTTTTTTTTTTCTTTCTTTTTTTCATTTGTTGACAGAGATTTTTCACTACAAGCTTCGCAGCCCTAGTTACATCAATCTAATAAAATAATGCTTTAATGAGAAACTGATGAGAACAGGACCAGTGTGCAGCCTCGTCCCAGATTATATTGTTCCTAGGGTTTTTGTACCAAGCGTCTATAAGCATGATCGAAAGCGGTTAAAGCTGCTTTAATCAGATAATCATCAGACGGTGGTGTAGTGGTTTAGCCATGACGCCACGCACCTCCAGGGTCCGGGTTCGATTCCCGACCAGACTCGATTCCTGTCTCCGTCTGCATGGAGTTTGTATGTTCTCCACGTGATTGGTGGGTTTCCTCCGGGTTCTCCGGTTTCCTCCCACAGTCCAAAGACCTGCTGATTAGATTAAATGGCGTTCACCAATTGCCTGTAATGAGTGTGTGAGTGAGTGTATGTGTGTGTGTGCCCTGCGATGGATTGGCACCCTGTCCAGGGTGTACCCTGCCTCGTGCCCTAAGCCTCCTGGGATAGGCTCCAGGCCCCCCCGTGACCCTGAATATGAGTAGTAAGAAAGATCTTTCAGAAGGTGTATATGTTTGAAAGTAGTAAACAAGTTCTGATGCTTATACTGGGTAGAGTGACAATTCTCAAATGACTCAGTGTTTGTGCTGTCTGATTCTATTTTATAGTAAGATATTGATTTCATCATGATTTGATATTAATGTGCAGTTACATTTAAAGTAAAGCTAATTAATTGTTCATCTTTGATTGATTCTTTTCTCAGGAAAGCTTCCTGCAAGTCGCCCTCTTTCCTTCCAAATTCCAATGTTTTAAGAAGACTGATGGATATTTTTATTTGCATCATTCTGCATCTCCACACAGAATGGTGGCCACAAGTATTAAGCCACCATATGCCATGTATTATAGTTCTCCAGAATTATAAAGGAGACCTAAACCCAGTAGAAAAGATTGTGGTAACAATCAAGAGACCGTCTTCTGTACATGATCTGATCTTCAGGAAGCGATCAAGCAGGCATGGACTGAGCGTGTGGCACTAAAGTACTGCAGATGCCTATTTGACTCTGTGCTCATCTGGATCCAGCAGGTTTAGAAGAGTGAAGGACTCGATATCAAATCCAATTCAGTTCAATCATATTTATGTAGCGCTTTGCGACAGTGACAATTGTTAAAAGCGAACTGCTTTAAAAATAAATAAAATTTAACTGCAGCTTCACGCAATCAAAAGATGATGATGGAAATGGGTATGAAATGTGAAAAATGAGCCGAGTAGCAGGGATAGATCCGCAGTCATACTGTGTGTTAGGCGGCTGGAAGTTCAATAGAACAGTTGATGACTTTAAGTTAATGTGGAGTCCAGTTCGATATTGGAGGCTCAGGTAGACCTTAGGAAAGTCCAGTCCTGAACTACTGAGCGACTGCAGTCAGAAGGGATTGATTGTGGTATAGTAAATCCATTGCACAAAATAACATTTATTATCTTGATTGTCCTTATTTTAAACATTTAAGAATGGTGGTGTAGTGGTTAGCACTGTCGCCTTGCACCTTCAGGGTCCGGGTTCGATTCCCGGCCAGGTTCGATTCCCGTCTCTGCGTGCATGGAGTTTGCATGTTTGCTTGGTGGGTTTCCTCCGGTTTCCTCCCACAGTCCAAAGACATGTAGGTTGGGTTAACTGGTGTTTCCAAATTGGCCGTAGTATGTGAATGAGTGTGTGAGCGTGTGTATGTGTGTGTGCCCTGCGATGGATTGCGCCCTGCCTTGTGCCCTAAGACTCCTGGGATAGGCTCCAGGCCCCCCGTGACCCTGAATACAGGATTAAGCGGTATAGACGATGAGTGAGTGAGTAATAGGTAGGTGGATGGATGGATGGATGGATAGTCACATCTTGTCTTGTCGCGATGTTCATCTCTGACAACAAAATCTGTCCGTACTGCCAGGTCACAATGCTCTGTAGTCAGATTTCTCACCAAGAGGATTATACAGGATGCTTTGGGAGAAGGATACGTAACACCATCTTGACATTATTGTATCTGCAGTGTCTTTTATTGTATCTGATCAGCAGGATGGAATGAATATGCGCAAACGCATCCCTGCCCTTTTCCCGCCAGTCTTTAAACTTCTTTTAAAGTCTTTTTTGCCTACAAGAAAAGCAAAACGTGTTGAAAGTAGAAGCTGTTAAACGCCATAAAAAGTGTTTACAGTGTTGTGTGGCTTTTGAAAGCGTATTACACTTTCAGTACCTGACGCGACTCTACTTTGAGCGACACGCGCTACAAGTAAACCGCCACAGCCACCCTATAATGCGAAAGGTTATTCGTCGGACCCTCGCGCGGCTCTGTTTCTCTGTCTCGCTTTAAAGAAAAGTGACTGCGCTCGGCGGTAGACCTGGGGTGAGACGCAGAAAGAAAGAGAAAAGCTGACAAGCTGCCTCGTGTGTCCTCTCCAGTCAGCTATATAAAGCGCACTATTATATGTCACTTCAAGGCTTTTTTACATTACTCATGCCAAGTGTTGGGTTCTGTAATAAAGGGTTATGAGGACACAGCAGAAACATGGCTATCTTCCTGTCATCGCACACACAATAACAAGCTTTTAGCTGTTTTTTTTTTTTTCCCCTCTCTCGCTGGTTTTTGTCCGTTTGTGATTTGAGGTGCCTACGTTGACCTCTCCATTGAAACTCTGTTCGTAAACGCTCTATACCTATTCTGTTCTTCTCACGGAGTTGTCATGTCAAGCACTGACACCATAATTACACTGCTATTTCCTCTTGTGAATTGTAAATAGACCGGACAGGATTGAGATCGTCATCACTTGGTACAGTACTTTATATGCTCACAAGGCCTTTAAAAAAGAATTAAAATAAAAAAATTCCAAAAAGGCGTAGGGTTGTACTGATGTCGCGTATAAATTTTTTTTGGCAAAAAAAGAAAGGAAAAAAAAAGTAGTGTATGGTGGTATAATTGGTAGTGTTTTTGCCTTTAATCCAGGTTTGATCATCAGCTCAGACTGTGCGTCACATGTTCTTACATTTGGCAGACGTCGTTATCCAAAGTGACTTACATTTTTATCACATTATACATCTGAGCATCAGGGTCCAACAGCGACAACTTAGTGGTCATGGGATTTGAACCTAGGACCTTCGGAACCGCTTAACCACTGAGCTACCCCGGACATGTTCTTTCTATGTCTGAAAGACATGCTTCTCCAGTTTCCAGTTACAGTATGTG
Organism: Clarias macrocephalus; assembly: GCA_011419295.1. Classification (NCBI taxonomy): domain Eukaryota; kingdom Metazoa; phylum Chordata; class Actinopteri; order Siluriformes; family Clariidae; genus Clarias; species Clarias macrocephalus. The sequence goes on from JAAGKR010001915.1 coordinate 84,724, forward strand.
CACTGGGTGACGATTCCCGCCTCACACACAGCGTTTCCAAGGTCCATTGCAACCCTGACCCGAACGTTATGTTCCAAAAACAAGCCATTTTGGTCCAGGCTCTTGCATTGATTCGAAGGTGATCCACTCTGGTTATAGAAAAACTCCTGTCTTATCCGCCCTTTCCGTTCAAGGCTGCTGTCTCCCCAATCACTGCTGTCCAGGTGTGAACGTGAAAATGGACAAAAGAAGTGCAACATTCAGTGATTAGTTTTTTGTGGTCTGAGGCCACAACTAGCGTTTGGATATCTGTAAATGCTCTAGTTTTTAAAGACTATCAGTACTGGTGACGAGACACGTGTAAACGGCAGAGTATGGAACGGGAAGATCCTTAATCAGAGAAAAAGTTCAAAAGTCAACCATCAGCTGGAAAATCCATCAGTGCTTATAGTTTTATGAAATTCTCAAGGGCCAGTATTTGAACATTATCAGGAAAAAGTTTTTTTTAAATTTTTTTTATACATATATATTTTTGGATTTTTCCCCGATTTTCTCCCTAATTTAGTCGTGTCCAATTCCTCCCCGTCACTAGGGGGCTCCCACATGAAGGCTACTACTACCACTCAGCCGAGAGGGCCGAAGACTATCACGTGTTTCCTCCGAACTACGCAACGCCAGCCGACCGCATCTTTTCGAACTGCTCGCTTATGCACCGTTGGGGGCGGCGTAACACACAGCGCTATCCGCTCCTTCCGCTTGCGTAAGCTCACAGACGCCCCTGCTTGGCCGTAGAGCCGTGATTAATGTGGGAGCACCAAGTACCTCTCATCCCTCCCCTCTGAGAGAGCTCGGGCAATCAGCTCCCTCTAGACCTCCGGCTGCGAGAGGGTACAGCATAGTGCGGGTAATTTTTGACGCACCCTCATATGTAAAACAAGCTGTGTCCATCATGAACATGCTCCAGTTCTTCAGATGACCCTAAGTCACCTAAACGAGCTGTGCAAACCATGTGCTTCTCCAGAGAGTGGAAACACAAGCAATCCTTGTTCACGTTTAAGAACCAGCCAGGTGAGCGAATATGGCGAGTGTTCGCAAAAAGGCAGACCTCAGCGACTGTTGCTTCGCCAAGAGCTACATCCAGCGCTGCTATGCTTAAGTCATGCTTTTTACTGCAAGGTGCTTCGGAACTAAAAATCCTGTAACGCCATCAATAACGCGCAATCCGATTTTTTTTTTTTCGTCTTACCATCCGGCCCGAGTGCTAGCTTCCTTCCTACAGCATGGTTACAAGCTGTGTTAATTCTATTCGTTAGAGGATTTGTTGAAGCATGCTGACTTTAAATTTAATTAGCGCAAGGATCTTGATGTACGAGTCACGTCAGGACAATGACCTAAAGTTCACATTCAGCTCCAGTTTTTATTCTCGGGCACAAAGTCTGTGCAGCTGAGGGGGGAAGAAATGTTGTTTCTGACTGCCTCAAAAAAAAAAAAAAAACTCGATATGACATTAAAATTCTTTATGATCTCTTTATTGCATGTTAAGACTATTTCTGAGGAAGGCATTTGGAGTAGAAAGCTGTCTGGCTTCAATTTCATGGATATTAAATAAAAATAAAAACCGGTGACCTGGAAAATTACTAGAAAAGAACCGAGACACTGTAGCAGCCACTTTATTAGGAACACATGCACACTTGTTTATTCATGCAGGCAGCAGTGCAGTGTATGAAGTCATGCCAGTATAGGGCTAGGGCTCCAGGGAATGTTCATATATGAATGAGTTAAAAAATAAAAAAAAAAGTAATCTCTGTGACTTTTGTTGTTGGTTTTACTATTACGGCTGATCTCCTGGGACACAAACATCAGGCTATGGAGTTTATACAGGATGGGGGTGCGGGAGGTGGGGGGGGGGGGGGTGTTAGGGGTTGTGGGCATTGAGGGATTTGTTGGACGAAGTGCTCTATTGTTGAGAGAGGTCAGAGGAGAATAACCAGAATGTTTCAGAAAGGCTATGATTTATATATATATATATATATATATATATATATATATATATATATATATATATATATATATATAGAGGTTCCTTCAACAAGTGAACATTCAACATTCATTATAATAGCAGCATTCCTTGTCATGTCCCCTTTAGGCCGTCTGGATAAAATATGCACTTTTATTTATGATTATGTATTTTACGTGCTGTTTTGTTTTAGCAGTGGTTATGAAAATCGCTCCCTGGGTGTCCACGGGTTGAAATTCCTGAAAAGCGTCTCAGAATGGCAAAAATGTCAAAATATAGCAGCGCCAAAGTTTGCATCGTGCTTCAGCTGTAATCCTGCTTTTTTTTTTTAAAAAAAGGAGCCGTGATCCCATAATTACATGTGCGAGTCTTTTCATACCAGTTACCCCCTGGGTCCGGCATACTAGTACCTGTCAGCCGATGGCTTCTTAATTAGCGGTTTGTGATCAACGTCAACATGAAGAGACTCCACTTCTGAAACCTTACTTATAATTAAAGCATCTCCCCAATGAAAGTAATGAGTATCTTCTACTTGTCATATAGCTCATTGTGACTGTGCTATTATTATCGCATTTCCCTCTTTAGTTTGGGAACGAGCTCGCAAACGGGCACGAGGAAACTGGATCCGCTGCTTTCTTAATACAGATGGAGGGATCCTTTTTTTTACCATGATGCGTATTTATTTCTGCCTTAAGTAGTTTAATCTGGCTTTCTTATTCATTTGAGTTTATCTTGATTAGTGTGGCTTTGTGTGCAGGTTAATAATTAAGGCAATATTGTATAGTATCTCAAGCAGGGACGAGAAGATTGTTCATGTTCATAATTTTTTATTAGCTAGTTCACCAGGCCAGTAAAAGCCCCTAGAACTCACACATTTGAATTTTCCTTTACTGGACCTAAGGGTGCTTTTACAGCTTTGTTCGTTAGCTCTGGTCCACATGATGATGAGTTTGTAAACTTGTAGCGTTTTCGTCTCAGTCCGGTTTCTTCTCAAACTGAGAAAAAAAAAATGGATACAGGTAGATGTTTCTGCGTTGTGGATTACTGCATGTTTGTGCGCCACAAGAGAGAGAATTTCATGATGTAGGTCTTCGCCCTGGATATTGTTTATTATTTTATTGTTTATTACATTGTTTGCATTTCCACTATAGGCAAATTATACAGTTTGAGTACAGTACAGTATGTTCCCCTAAGGCTCACCTTCTTACCTTATCAGCCATGACTGTGTAGGACCGAGGATGAGACTGGCGCTACATGCACACACGCCTTTCGGGGGAGACCGACGTCACTGATCATGTCATATCTAAACACACGATCTACTTCCATTCCCAGGTACGATTGGCTTCCGTATCCGATTTGCCGCGGTTCTCAATCGCGGCACGATTGTGTTCACACTGATTAAAATTAACCAGATTTTTGGGGTCAAATGTGAACAAGCCCTATAGCACAAACATCTTGCAGCATTACAGTCCCCATGTTTGCAAAACAAGCTCCATGAAGACATGACTTGCCAAGTTTGGAATTATAGATCTAAACACTTTTGGGATGAACTGGAACACAGTGTGTGCACTAATCCTTCTTGCTCATCATCAGTCCCAAGTTTCATTAATGCTCGTGTGGTCATGATTTCATTAATGCTCTAGATTGAAGGCTATAATAACTGTAAAGGAAGAACAAATTTGGAATGGGAAGTGCAGCAAGTGTACGATGTGTATGATGATCAGGTGCATGTTTCTGGTGCTGATATCTTGGCCAGTGTGTATGTATAACGCTCAACCGTATATGGTAGTACCTCGGCAGCAAGAGGAAAGGAGAGCCACTTTTAGTTTCGGTTTTAAAGCAGCCGGTGCCGAGAGGAATCTTAAATCATGGTTAAGTGAGATTTGATCAAGTTTCAAACTCAAGTTCAGATGAAAATTTTTATTTGTCACATAAACAACCATACACAGTATGATGCGCAGCAAAATGCTAAAATGACTGTTTGTGACCTTGAAAAGACAAAAAAGAAAGTAAGGAGGCATAAGGCTTATAGGAATAAATAAAACATATAAAAATCTGCCATCTTTTGTTACATTAAAATTAAATAGAATATATTAAATAAATAAAATATAGTATAAGTATAAATATCAGTGTATAAAGTAGAAATATGTAAAAGTGTGTAAACATGTAAGACTGTTCAAGTTTTATTGTCATATGCAGAGTAAAGAAACCTGTTCCTCCCATACAATGAAATTCTTACTTTGTTGTCCCCAGTGAAGGCTAAAAAAAGATACACAGTTTTAAAAAGCAGAATATGAAAATTTGAATATATATATATATATATATACTGTAAACAGTCCATGGAGAGATCAAATTGCATCAAGTGTGTGGAAAGAAAAATGCAATGTTTAATGTCTATTTATTCCATATTTAATGTTATTGACATGTCTTTTCTAAATGTTTGGATAGTTTTCTAATGCAAAATATCATTATGGTGTTGAAAAGTGGTAATATTGGTGATAGTTTTGGGTGGCTGGAACGGATTATCTGCATTTACATTATGTTCTATGGGAAAATGCGATTCACAATACAAAAGTTCATCTTAAGAACTCGCCTCCGGAATGGATTTAATCAGTACGCCGGGGTAACACTGTATACACCAAAACTTTTTTTTTTTTTTTTTTTGTCACAGTCAATAAGTGGTAAGCCTTTTTTCTTTCCCCTGGTAAGCTTGGCAACTCTGAATAAACAAAGATTAGCCCGGGCTTAAAATCTTCTTATCCCATGTTTGTGGTTTTGCTGCTCCTGCTGTTGAGTCACTGACTTCAGGTGAGATTCAATACTGCAGTTATCTAAATAACTTCCTATGCATCCTAGGCAACAAAACACCAGCGAATAACTTTCAAAGGCTATACTGTGGCATGTGAAAGGCTTTTAATGCTCTCACTGTTTCCTTCCCTGCATGCATCTCATGACTGGGACCATTTTAGGTGGCATGTGGGAAGTGGGGAAATAAAAGAGGCTTGTATTGTTTGACAGAACAGTCCCAGAAAAAGAATGCTGCACTTTTTTTTTTTTTTAATGACAGGAAGCAAGAGTGGTAGTGTGTGTTACGCAGCAGAGGAGGGTGCCACAGTGCTGAGTTGAGCCCTCAGGAAGTACCTCAGGAAAGAGGCAGGCTGGTCATGTCGCCCCGTGTCCTCAATTGCTTCTGTTGTTTTATAGCCATCATCATCAGTACAGCATGCTCATGGAGCTGGGAAAGGAAATGGCCAGGCTGTTAAACAAGCCATATATGTTGGTGGTGTAAGTCAGGGTCATCCTTCCTGCTGGTGAGAAAGATAGCCTGGATAAACTCCGCTGAACACAGGGGGTAAAGTCGACCCATTTTGCTTAACCCTTGATGGTATCATTTTTAAAAAACGTGATAAAAAAAAGGATGACCCGATCCTGGTAAGCACTTCAGCCCTATCTGTACTCGGCGGGACTTTACAGAGCTCTCTCTAGCTGCGTGTGATGAAATCCCGCCAGCGCGTGGATTAGCTGATACCGAAATGCCTATTGACATCAGATGGGTGCTTACAGACCTGCTAAAACCCTGCTCGATCCTCCTTCTGTATGAGAAGCGAGATATAAAACAAAACTGGCTGAAATCCTCCTCCAGTCTGATTCATTGTCAACAAACGGCAAGGCAGAAACGTTCAGTAAATCCTGTGTAATTAAAAGAAAACAGTGTAGATACTTAAGAGGTAAAGCAGAAGGTTTATTACATCATGAATCAGTTGAATTAATCACCGCGGGTCCAGGGTCAGGTAAAAAGCTTTGTTTTCATAGAAAAAAACAAATCAGTTTTAATTGCCCCTCGTTTGGAGCTAGCAAGAAAATGTTGCAGATTAAACGTGGCATGCTTGAAGACATGATGGAGTATATGGTCAAAGGTCGTTACATCGCTACATGTATGTGCTTGATGAGAATCCCATTCCAGAATTACTCATTTTGTCCTCATAATAACCCGACGGTTTTGAGGATCGGTACTCGTTCAGCAACAAGAGCTTTACTGAGATGTTGCGATCCAATGGTGTTGGGGACGAGGACGCCTGAGGTGCCATCAGAAACCAGTTCCTCCATCAACAAAGGTGTTCAGTGAGGTGTTCAGGTCAAAACTCTGTGCGAGATCTTCCAGGGGAAACCCTGGCAAAGCTTGTATTTATGGTGCTGGCTTTATGCACAGGGGCATTGTCATGCTGGAACTGATTTGAGCCTCTTAGGCATTGTTCAAACTGCATCTGATTTGTTTCACAGATCTGAACTTTAGGACTGACTGTCCACACCGTTATTTGAAAGTGATCAGATCGGATTTCAGACTGGCAGCCCAAATAAGACACATTGTCGACCTACGTGCATTGATCGCTATGATAGCAACGTCGGAGGCTCACACGCAGCACAATGTTTTCTAATATATCGCGCCGTTTCTGTACATTCCTTCTAGCTTAGCAGTAACAGCGCCAAAAGGGTGGAAGGGCTCACCCGCCGTGAGTTCTTTAAATCAAGTAGCAACTTAACTTTCTACAAAATTATAATAGTTTATTAGCATCTCGATTTCTTCCAGCGTCTTCCCGCTCATTTTTCAACAATGAATCCGTGCCCCATACCATGTGACTTGTACTGTACTTCCATGCCAGGGTGCGAGCGATGTAATAGACAGTTTGAAAAATAATTTCAGCGGTTAGGGCATCTAGACCGAGACACATCCTTGGGACTTGAATTAAAGGATTTGAATCTGATTTCAAACCAAATCTGGATGTGGTTCAGATCGGATTTGGAGGGGAAAATTTTTATTTTTATTTTTTTTGAAAGCAGTCCGATTCCAAACTGGATATACAGATTTGGGCTGGTAGTCTAAACAACGGTCTTAGTTTTAGGGCAGGGAAACTGTAATGCTGAAACATGAACAGATGTTGCAGACAAGTCTATGCTTTGAAATTTGTGGCTTATGTGAATATGGTGGTCAGGTGTCCACATACTTTTGGTCCTTTAATGTGCGCATACTTTTGATTACAAATGACATGCCAGTTGTTTTGTTTAAAAAAAAAAAATTGTTTCTTCTTAAAAAAAAAACGTATATATAAAGAGAATTCAGGTTTACATCATCAGATCCGCTGATGACCTCAGGAAAGGTGACATGATTATTCCTTACTAGTGTAATATGATTATGAGCCAGGATGAGTCTCAACATGCCAGAAATAGAGCTTAATTACTACAAGTGTGAGCTGTGTGTGAGGTGTACTGTATGAGATGCCAGCCTTGTGTCTTAGTCTGAACTTCAGGGCATGAATGTAGCTCTAATGTTCTCAGCCAACAGAAGTGTGCATTTTTCATGTACACCAACCTTTGTCTACTTCTATAAAAAGATTTTAAAAGGGTATATATGTGTGTGAGACACAGAGAGAGAGAGAGAGTGAAAGAAAAAGAAGGGGAGACTCCACCTTCTGTGTAACTGCAATCCCATGACCTGTAGAGACTTCCAGGAAAAAAGAGGGGGGGGGGGGGTTATGTAAAAGAGCAAGAGGAAAAGAGAGTCTGGGAAGGTACAAACTTGACGTCAGAGAGACCCACATGTGAGTGATTCTTGCCTAATTGAGAGGAATGTGCAGGCTTATTGTACAAATGGTTCAGGGCGACTGGTTTTCCAAACACGTCTCTGTGTTACTGGCGAGCCCCGGGAAAGGTGAGATTGTGGTTTTAGCGCAACGAACTCGAGCCACGATATCTTTCTGACCCTTTCGCTGCACCATTATATGACTAGCTCGTATCACCGGCAGGTATATATAAGTTTACTTTCTAGCAGGTGTTTATTTCTTATATATCACAAAAGTTGAGCCGTTTATACTGCAGTTAATCTTGTGGAATGTCCATGAAACAAGTTCATTCCTGTTATCACTTCCATTATAACAGCAACACCCTTTAACTCACCAGTCTCTATTCATTCTCGTACTTGTCGAGTGGGTTACAAACCACAAAGTTCTCCATCCTGAAGGCTTTTCTTTTGTGAGTTAAAAAAAAAAAAAAAAGGCAGAGAGAAAGGCAAAGCTTCCTACCGGAGATTCCCTCCAAAAATGCAAACTAACCATCTCCTCAAAAAAAAAAAAAACTTTATTGTGCAATTAAATATAGGGCAAATGCATGCAAAGGTTATGATGGGATAAAATGTAGGCATAAAAACAGTTAATCATAATGATACTGTATATTAATAATAATAATCCATCTGCTTAGATTTACAAAAAAATTTAAAAGCAAAGTCAAATGTTGAGCATCAAAAATGACAAAAGCACAAAAAGGATATAAAAATACAAAGAAAGAGAGAGAAAAGGACCAAAAAAAATATACCAGCAAGAATTTTTAGAAATGTATTTTAGGGGTCTCCGAGTGGCGCAGTGGTGAAGCGCTCGCCCTATCATCCGAAGATCGCTAGTTCGAATCCCGGGTGATGCTGTAACCTCTCGCAGCCGGAGGTCTAGAGAGAGCTGATTGGCCGAGCTCTCTCAGAGGGGAGGGATGAGAGGTACTTAGTGCTCCCACATTAATCACGGCTCTACAGCCAGTCAGGGGCGTCTGTGAGCTCACGCAAGCGGAAGGAGCGGATAGCGCTGTCCTCCGAGTGTGTTACGCCGCCCCCGACGGTGCATAAGCGAGCAGTTCGAAAAGATGCGGTCGGCTGGCGTCACGTAGTTCGGAGGAAACATGTGATAGTCTTCGGCCCTCTCGGCTGAGTGGTAGTAGTAGCCTTAATGTGGAGCCCCCTAGTGACGGGGAGGAATTGGACACGACTAAATTATAGCACTGTCACCTCCAGGGTCCATGCTTGGTGGGACATACCAATTAGGCTGATTGGCATTCCCCAAATTGTCCATAGTGTGTTAATGTGAATGTGTGTGCCCTGCAATGGATTGGCACCCTGTCCAGGGTGTGCCCTGTGCCCTGCAACCCCCGTATACAGGATAAAGCAGTATAGACAGTGAGAGTGAGTAAAAAAAAAAGTAATAAAGTTTGTAGAGGACCCATTCAGGCTCGTCGCATCCTTGACAATTCCAAAAAAGATTCAAATCTACACTTTTCTCTCTTTAAAAATTCACAGACTTTGTAGAAAACTTGTAGTCTCTCAGAAACGTTTGTCCGTTTTTTGTCACATCCATAATGCTGTATATTTTCAGGGTGTAAATGATTACATGCATTTACATGCATTAATCGATAATCAGAGTAATCATTAGTTTCAGCCCTAATAGATATGAAAACATTAGAACAAGAGCATGTATATATATATATTTATTTACAAGGAACCTGAGACTTTTTTTGCAGTATAAAAGAGAGAGAGTGTCATGGTAGCACCGCCCCCCCTGCACATTTCCACGTCGTCCTGTTCCGAAGTGCACGACTTCAGTCTCTGCATTAATAATAAATGCGCTTTCTGTCCAGCAGTTCATATATCCTCTCATTCAATAATAATCATTCCTTTCTGATTCAGCGATGTCAGAAAGACTAATGGCCCCTAGCGCTCATGTTATTACTTTTGAGTTACTCCAGGTACAGGAATGCAAGTCAGATTTGAATGAACACCCACCCTCCGAGCATCAGCACCACGCTGCGTCTGATTGAAATTACCACTCGGGGAACGTTCAAAGACTTTGTGGAGCAGAACCAGGGCACTTGCTGTGTTTCCATTCAGATATTTTGCAATTCTATAATGAACATTGGATACGAAGTCGGCAAATAAAAATGTGAATGAGTCTTTCTGTTGTTCAAAAAAATGTTTGGGTTTTTGCCTTTGTTGATTTACTCATAATAATCATGCATACAATCATGCATATAATATATGCATGAGTGTCAACTGCAGCCATGTTTATAATATACTACATTTTTTCTTTTCTTTTTATTTATTTATTTATTTTTTATTATAGTTTATTTGAAAAATCGCATGTCGCATCGCCCCCCTTTTTTTAACATCTTGTCTTGATTTTAGTCTTGCATTCATTTTCTATTCACATTTATTCACAAAATCATGCAAAATGGAAAAGCCCATGTGAGATATGTAACAATTGCGCGCACACACGCTCGGGATTAAACCTCCATTCACTTCCTCTTCAACTTGGCCACCTTCCAGGATTCATTTTATTTTATTCATACATTCTTTATATGTTTTTTTTTTAAATACCCTGAGATGGTTTAACTTGCTTCATTGATTAGCTGTTTAGTGTGATTTGTTGGCAGCAGCGCAGACGTCTCCAGCTGTGCGCGTGGTGCGTTACATTCCTGCTTGCTGTGATGCTAACGCGCTCGTCACGTCCTCAGACAGGAGACGCTTTCCTTCCCGATTCAAAACCCGAGCTAACGCGTATATATTCGGATGCGTCGCGCGAAATTTCTTCCAACACCTGAAGACGCGTGTCCTAGAGGAGTGGACGTTGTGAGACACTGAGGCATTTCCAGGCATTCAGACTCTAGTCTCTTTCAATCCAAGTGTGTGCACATACTGTATACACACTCACATACACACCCACACACACACACACACACACACTTGTAGAGCTGTGGTGTGCCAGTACTGTCTGGAATTCTGCTGATGCTCTTATCCTATAATTAAAGCTGCTGTGCCCAGGACATTTAGCAATTAGTAGAGCGCAGGTTGTTTGCCCACACGTTCCACTGACATCATCTGGAGCAACAAGGCTATTTATTGTGGCAGATATCATTTGTTATCTGATTGTGCATTACAAAATCATCCTTACATTAGGAGCATTCTAGACTTGTATCGATCGCTACATTCTGATGGGTTTCATCTCTCAGCAGCACAGTAAAACCTCATACAGTATATATACACTGCGCTGTGCAAAAGTATTGGCATGTTTTTTGCTCTCACTTCCAGTCCAGTCCCTGCACCTGACCGGTTTCAGATGGATGTTTTTTTTTTTTGTTTAAGTGACACAGTGACCTATGAATCATTACAGTATAAAAAACATCTGACTTGAGCCATGATCCGGTGAGGAACAGTTGCAGATGGTGACAGATATTCAGGCCAGTGGTTAGTATACTGGTGATGCTGAATGCTGAGTGGTCGGAACAGACGAGAGGGGAAATGAGGATGCTGGTGAGGTTGTTATATAGTATAAGCAACTGATCCTCTGCATCCTCAGGCCTGTCATAGTGTCAAACATTTGTTCTAGTTGCGTTAAAATTAGGGTGTTGCACAATACTGAGTGATTATGCAATACTGAGTGATTATGCAAAAACTTTAGACAGGTTTGAATAAATGTTGTAAACTAAGAATGCTTTCAAAAATCAATATTTAAATTGCTTAATTGTATCAATTTACAAGATGCGAAGAAAACAAAGAAGATGTAAATCCAATCAATATTTGGTGTGACTGCTTTTTGCCTTTAAACCAGCACCAATTTTACAAAAGTCAGGGGGTTTGGGATGAGAGGTACTTGGTGCTCCCACATTAATCACGGCTCTACAGCCAATCAGGGGCGTCTGTGAGCTCACGCATGCGGGAAGGAGCGGATAGCGCTGTCCTCCGAGTGTGTTACTCCGCCCCCAACGGTGCGTGAGCGAGCGGTTCGGAAAAAAAAAAAAGATGCAGTCGGCTGACGTCACGCGTTTCCTCCGAACAGTCTTCGGGCCTCCCGACTGAGTCGTAGTAGTAGCTTAATGTGGGAGCCCCCTAGTGACGGGGAGGAATTGGACACGACTAAATTAGGGAGAAAATCTGAGAGTCCAGTGTATGATTAACCAACAATACCAAGCAGGTGCTAATAATCATCAGTTTCATATGTAGGTTGAAAAAAACAGTCATTAACTGAAACAGTTAGTTATATAAGCGATGGAAATCACCAGGGAGCATCCGATATATTATCATCACGATACCTAGGTGCTGATTAGATTTGGATTTGTTTTTGTAATTATCATGATAAAAAAAAAAGGTGCAATTCTAATAAAGCTCAGCAAATAATCTTCTCGTAGGACATGGGGATGCTTTGCTGCGGGCCAATGTGTGAATAGCAGCACTTGTAGGAGGGGAATGCCAATATTTCACCACCTCAAATGCAAACATATATAAATGAAAAGAAATTTTACGAAAAAAAAAAAATAAAAAAATTAATCCCCCATATAAAAACCCATCAAGCACCATGATGAAACCGGCTCTGATGAAGACCATCCCAGGAAAGCAAGACCAAACCTTTCCAGAGGAGAAGTTCATTTAGAGTTACCAGCCTCAAAAACCACCAATTACCAACCAGCACCTCAGATCAAAGGCGTTATGAAGGCTTTACAGATCATAAGTATCAGACACATCTCAATATCAACTGTTCCAAGGAGATTATTGTATATTTTGGACGACCCTCTGCATTGTTTTACAGTGTAAATATAAAACAGGAAAGGCCTTGGACCGTGGAGACGGTGCGTCCACACTTTTTCCTGGTAGTGCACATAAAATGCAGTTATCTATCGATTTATTCATTCATAGTTCAAATCCTTCAAGTCACTTCTTTCCATCAGTCAGTTTTGTATTTTCACTGCATTTCTGTTCCAGCTTTAGTTATTGCCAATTCCCTCCCATTTGTCGATCCGTTTCCATCACATGACATAAAAGGGTGAGGCCTAGTGGATGCTTCCTCCGAAAACAACCGAAGCCAGACACATCAGATGGCCAGTGGATGGAGCTTCTGCGCCTGAGACTGGAAGCATTTAACTGAGATCAGGTTTGCAGGAGGATTTGCAAGTATGGTGTGCGGGCGAAATCCTGCCTGTGCCGATATAAGGTAAGCAGTGGATCGTTTTTGATTGCGGATGCACAGACGGCGAATTGAGCGACACCGGTATCCACGGTATACCACAGCAGTTTCTTTTTACCCTGAGAAACTTAAAAACGGATGAACGGCATCAGCAAACCGAAGGCACACATACACACACACACACACACACACACACACACACAGCCAGTCAGGAAGAGAAGAGATTTCTCCAGACGTCCCTGCGTGCTCCAGAGACGTCGCTCCTCCCGTCCATACTGTATGTAAAAGTTTCAGAAGTTGCATCGCAGAGACGAACTCCTCCTTTCAGAAGGTAAAAAAAAAAAAAAAAAAAAAAAGTACACCACGGATGTTTCTCACACACGGTTCGCGTTATTTTTCCTTCGACTGATGTGGCGATGACTAAACAGCCTTGGCCTCTTTAATATTCCGCGCCGAAACATTGCTCAGTAAACAGCTTCCTCTTCATTCAGAAAGCCTGTGAATGAATCGGCCGTGAATCAGAGCTGAAGTGCGTGTGAGTGCGTATGTGTGTGAGAGAGACGGCGTTCGTTCAGCGAGAGCTTCATAGGTGACGGCTGTTTTTCTGAAAGCCGAACGGTGTACAAGAGGAAGTGAGAGTGCAAATGAGTGCTTATGCTTTCTGACTCATCCATCCTGTTTGTCACCACAGTGGCAGATGAAATCATGACACTGCATGCCTACTCTCTCCCAGATGCGTGCACATACACTCACACAGCCTTAATTACCTGAGAAAGGCCATCTACTGCGACCGGGTAAGTGGGAAGCTTGGATTTGCTACTAGCGCAGTCGATTTCCCCTGTACATCATTGCATAACGCGACACGAGCAGTGGAAGTACGTGGCGCGACGTGACCTTTGGCCACGTAATGTAAGACGTTCCGGATTTTGTCGCACTTGCGTTATTTATTCTGGAATGCTCTCTGAAGGAACCAGTTTCGCTCCGTATCCCGGGGTGTCATAAAAAACACAAAACACACACAAAAAAAACAAAACAGCAAGTACGGACAATATTTGCTGAATGATGTGACGTTTCTTCCATGCCCGTGGCAGCAACCGTCAACCGCATGATGGAAGTTGTTCGCACCCGTACGCCGGCCCCTCAGGATTGTGAGATAGCCGTGTGAGATTTGGAGGATTTGTTGCTGTCTTTTGGACTCGCCAGAAGTCACACCACACAGAGTTCATGGTGCAAGTTCCAACAGTGAGGCGCTTGCTTGATTCTTCCATCTATTCAAACTCTGCTTCCTGCTTGAATCAACAGTCGATTCGGATATCACACTTATCACAGGTTGTTTGTCTCGATCGTTTTCTGCTTTTCTTTTTTTTTTCTTTTTCTTGTTTTTCTTTTCTTTTTCGCCATTTCTGAGAAGTGCGTGCCCCGCTTCCTGCTTATACGCAGGAAGTGCAGTAAGAAAGCCACCACAGACGGAGGACGATCTTCAGAGGAAGGGCTTTTGAAGTCGAGTCTAAGGCTCGCCCATTTGGTGCGCTCCGTTTTTTTTTTTTACTTCTGAGATGATCGTGACTCAGATCTCCCGTAAGACGACACGGGGTGTAGGTGGTCATTTAGGTGCGCGTTGATTGTCGGGTTGGTTGTGGTTTGCCCCAGCTGGATGGAAGTAACTGATTTCATTTAGCTGTTATTAATTCCTCATGACGGAGACCCTTGTGGAAGGAGCAGCTGCCGTGCAAGACGTGCCGATATTCCATTTGCTCTGCCGTAACGCCGGGAGGCTGTGTCATCACTTTCTCCTTCTGGGGGCATCTCGAGCAAAACAAGCCCGTCCCTCAGGACGCTCAGCTGCAGAACCGCCTCTTTGAGAAGATGGACTAGGGTGTTATGCAGTCCGTGGTACGTCAGGCTCTGGAGGTGCTGAGACGGTGTTTACGTCTTCATGCGCTGAACGATACCCAGGACACGTCCTCGTTTCAGGCCGTCATGCTGTGTGGAGGAAGCACTGAAACCCAAGCCAGCTTTTAGCAAGCACCTCTAACCACTTCGTCAATGCTCAGGTTGTAATTTTGACAGCTGTTATGAAAGATTTCAATAATTCTCTGATGCATCATGCATACCTTTACTATCTGTCACAGGCACTCGTGTATCTTTAGACTAGTAGATTCAGATGAGGGATTTCAGACATTCCCTCACCCGAATCAGAGCAGACTTTTGGTTCCTTTGCTGTATGTATGTGCTTTAAAGTGAAATCATGTGATTTCACATGGAAAAACATAAACTTGAAAAAGTTTATGTTGAATAAAATGCAGAATTGTTAAGATATTACAACATGATTTGGACATGGTTACGGACACTACCGATTTCTTTATTTTTTTGCTTTTTAAGCTTTTACCAAAAAATATCTCTTTTTAATTTAAGCAACAATTTTTACAGGTCATAGGCTTCTTGAGGCTTACACCAATTGAAATATGAATAATATGCATAAAAAAAAATTATTGTTTGAAGATAGACAGTATAATGCTAGAAAAAACATGTCTACGATTTAATGTAAAAATAAAAAATAAAAAATTTAAATTTAACACCAATAGTGTGTTTTGGCGCCGAACGCTTGGGTCATGGTTGATTTCACATCAGCAGAAAAACTTGTGAGAAGAGAAATTCCTTTTATAATATATATAAATATGAAATTATATATATATATAGATATAAATATCTCGATTCAATATTACATTTGAAATTATTATTATTACGTTAATAATTATGTTTACTAACAAACTTGGCAAATAATTCAGTTCGACCACACAGGGTGCCAGTGTAAGAATAGTTTCGCGCTCACACCCTGTAGGATTATAAATAAACGATGACTTTTCACTGCCTCAAATCTCTCCACAATCTGACGCGGATGAGCACGAACGGGTTTGTCGTCGTGATGTATCGAGACAGGCGTAGTGTGTGTAGTGAGTGGGTTTCCAGATGAATTCTCTTACACAGTTTGGAGAAACAGGAAGATCAGGTGCTTTTTAACGCACACAACTTAAAGACGTAACACCATAAAAATGGATTCCTGTCGCGCTTGTGCGCTCGGCACAGAATCGGTTATGTCTGAAGTTGATCGGCCGCGGCTGAACAAGCTGAAAAGCAGCCAATGACGGGGTTCAGGCTGATCGACTGGCCTCAATTATAAATATCAAAACATATGCCGGAACATAAATTGGTAGACAGACGAATCCTGATTCATAACTGAATCGATTTTTCTAGGAATGAGTGGTGAAGGTTTTATGTTGTCGTATCATTTATGTTTTCACGTCGTTTCTCCCGCCGTCTGTTCATCTGTTATTCTCATTTGCATAATATTTCGAGATTGACTTGTTGACAGTTTGTAGGAACTATATGGAAATTTCACTATAACCTTGTTAACTTGTTAGATTTTGAAACAGCTTCGTGGTGACAGCAGGGTGAAAATGTCTGATTTTTTGTTTGTTTGTTCCTTAAATAGCTGCCTTCTTGTTCAAAGTATATTTTTGGGGTATTTCTGTCATACAAGTTGGTAACAAGAGCGACTAGACTCGTTGGCGGCGGAGGCGAGTCCTATGTGTTTTGTTAATTGTGCCCACCGTTTCATTCTTTTTCCCCCCCGGGACATTCTGCACTCTATTTCTGTCCTCCGCTTCTCATTTTCTCTATTAGTCTTTCAGTTCATAACAACAACAACAACAACAACAAAAATGCCGCTCTCCATCTATTATATTTAACATCTTTACTGCGCTTCATGCGATTTCATGAAAACCGTAACTAAAGGAACAAAACGGATTGCTTAAACACTATCCTCACCCCCAGGTTCTCTCTAGCTGTCCCCATGACCTCAGAAATGTGGCACTGGAACAGAAAGCAAAATCAACAAAGAAACCCTTAAAAGCTTAAAGGCAGCCTGCAGACCGAGCGTGTTTATACCACGTCTAACAACCATTACTGGAGTAATCAGCCTGTTGGCAGGTTATTAAAGCGGCGATGCGCAGTCCTGCTGATTCTCATCGCCCCCTGCAGGCATGGACGAGATGTTTGAAAATCAACGTCTCCTTTGTGCAAACTTGCTACTGTTTTTCCCCAATGCCTCGCGTTAAGCGGAGAGATTTTCCTACATGATGCAAAGATGGAGAGAGAGAGAGATCAACCTTTTATACAACATGCAGGGGGTAACGAGCAGAATCATGCCAAGAAGAGACAGGCTCTTATCGTGGCCCAACGCCTGGTCTCAGCTGTTGCATAAAAAAAAAAAAAAAAAAAAAAAAAAAAAGCGCATCGTTTCTGGACTAATTGTTTCTCATCAGAGAGGAAGCTAATGCCATAAATGCTTCGCCGTGTCGCTAATGGCTGCCATTTGAGATCCCGGTTAACATATCCTTTCATAAGCACACCCCTCTTTTTCTTTCACGCTCTCTTTTTGCCTCTTCTTCAATCAAACCAAAATCTACACCAGCCTCCTCTTATTATACCCAGCTATGTTGTGACTTGCAGTGGGTTAATGCTCATTAGGCCTCTGGGAAATACATATTCAGAGAGATGAATTGACTCAATGGGTGCAAATGCATGCCGTGACATGCTCAGGTGGTCCTCCAGATGCTCTCAGAGTGAAGGGCAGAAGGTTCTCCGCCTCTGACGGCACATTTAGTCACTCGGCACACTTTGTAGGCCACCTCCGCGCTCTCCGGAGACTTTCTTCAACCCATTTTACGAAGCCTAAGATAGCCAAGCTTTGTTTGATTTTCCTCTCACTTTAACACAAGGACTGGCACACGGTCTGGCACGAATGTCCAGGATTAGTTTAGTGGCTCTGGGAGTGGTGGTGGTGGTGGTGGTGCTGATAGTGAAAGTGTTTCCCTTGTGGGTGAACAAGTGGATGTAGAAGAGAAGGCTGATGGGTAGAATGAAGTGCTGACAGTAGTTCTCAGACAGTAGTAGTGGTATCTGTGGAGTGAGTGCTAAGTAGCCTGTAAACACATCAGGAGCATAGACAGGCAGCTGAAGAGGCAATCTGTTGAAAGCTCTGCTGCCAAAATAAGAAAGTGATGATGGACCACAAGTGGCCAGAGCTTAGGTTTCCACAGAGGGAGCTCTCCGATCTGGTGGAATGACTGGCCATATAGTACATGAATGGCATGTTATTGCCTTTCAGAGTCAGATTATACGGTAAATACACTCCGTTCTGAGAAAACGATGCATACCTGTAGGTTAAACATGCAACATTAGAAATATCATCACCAGACTAGACACAGGATCCATCAGGAGCCACATTCCCAGGAGAAAATCAAGATTCAACTGGTGGGCATTAAACTAATACATCTCACTGGTCACAAATTGATTCAGCTCCTGCAGTCGACTGCTGCGTCCAAACAGCGATGCAGAAACGATACCGAATCAGCGTCCTTTAGGAAATTCTTCTTCCCCTCTCTCAACTCTCTACATGCGCCGAAAGCGACACCCAAATCGAATCGGGACGGTTTCTTTTCACGTTTATTGCTTTTCTTCAAACCCTGCCTTTTCTTGCCCTCGCGCAATTTCTCTTCTAATGCGGAAATCACCAGCCTCTGAGTTAGCCATAGAGATGAGAGCAGCGGAACTCGAGTGCGTTCACGTGCTGATCGACAGCTACGCGATCCCTCCCCTGACTCCGGTCTTCTCTGATTAGTAAGATGGACGAATCTCGCTCCGAAGGCAGGATCTCTGCGGTGCTGCCAGGCGGTGTGATGAGTCTGGGCATACAGAAGGCTTTGATAGTTTTGTGTGATATTAAAAAAATGAAAAAAAAAAAAACACACAGATCAAAGTTATACACTGTAACTTTCACTCAAAGTGAAAGTATATATTTGTAGCTTTAATTAGTTTATCAATTTAACAATCAATGCATGAAATACATTTGACTAAATACTCCCATAATTGAATCAGACTAAAAGTGAAACTAAAAAAGGACTTGTGGAAGTATTGAAGGTTAAGATTCCCGTATTTGTCACATGTACCAGTGAAATGATTTTTTCACATGTCCCAGTTAGGAAGCTGGGGTCAGAGTGCAGGGTCAGCCAGGATACAGCGCCCCTGGAGCAGAGAGGGTTAAGGGCCTTTGCTCAAGGGCTCAACAGTGGCAGCTTGGCAGTGCTGGGATTCGAACCCCCGACCTTCCGTTCAGTCAGCCAGAGCCTTTACCGCTTGAGCCACCACTGCGCCAGATAGCCAAAATAATTCAAAGTTTATTTTTTACAGAATCATTGAAATATAACTAATAGGTTCTCTACCTCCTTCAGCTTTTCAGCACATTTTTTCACTTTTTGCTCCATAGATGATTTATAGTTGTCTTCCTCATTGAGTGTCTCATAAAGAAAGTAATAAAAAGTAACGGATGTTCTAGCTATTATAGACAATGAGCTTGTTTTTGTCTAGAAGAGCACAACCTTCGGCTGTGTGTGTGTGTGTGTGTCTGTGTGTGTGTGTGTGTGTGTGTGTGTGTGTGTGTGCGTGTGTGTGCGTGTGTGTGCGTGTGTGTGTGTGTGTGTGTGTCTGTGTGTGTGTGTGTGTCTGTGTCTGTGTGTGTGTCTGTGTGTGTGTCTGTGTCTGTGTGTGTGTCTGTGTGTCTGTGTGTGTGTGTCTGTGTGTCTGTGTGTGTGTGTGTGTGTGTCTGTGTGTGTCTGTGTGTGTGTGTCTGTGTGTCTATCTGTGTGTGTCTGTGTGTGTCTGTGTGTGTCTGTCTGTGTGTGTCTGTCTGTGTGTGTCTGTCTGTGTGTGTCTGTGTGTGTCTGTGTGTGTCTGTGTGTGTGTGTGTGTGTGTGTGTGTGTGTGTAAGAGAGAGCCAGAGAGAGAATGCTGAGAAGTGCTAGGTGTATACACCAGTGGGAGCCAGTTGTATGTGTAGATTGTGTGTGTTTGTTCGGTTGGACTCACTACGCACTCACCAGGGTTGCAGGGAAGTGACCCATCCCTCACTACACATCCAACTGCCACACTTCCTGCCAGACACTTGGTTCCTGCGGGCACCGGGCACTTGGCACGCTCTCGCTGGCAGAGGCAGGTGGATAGTGAGCACATGGAGCTCGTCAGTCAGCCGCCTCTATCATAGCGGATGGCCCAACTGCGAGTGGGCATCCGTCACTGAATCTGTTAGCCATCACTCTCCCTCTCGTTGTTTTCACTCCTGCTTTCATGCTTTGACCAAATGCACTCCTTATAGTGTTTTCAATTAGGGCGCAGTATGGAAAAAAGTAGTGAACAGCACGGTCAATGAAAAGCAGGTTACCATGACAACACCGAAGCAGTCTCAGACATGGGAGTGGGAATGAAACTTTTTATGCATGCACAAGTGGGCAGGAAATTTAAAGCTGTTTTTAGGATGAAGACAGCCGGGTGCTCCAATTAACACATCTTTTATAAAATCCTTTTATGAAAATTATATTTTCACGTCACAATTTGGCTCCTGTCAAAGTTACTCAAATCATTTCACTTTGCCCATTTTTCTGCTTCCAACACATGACTTTCAGGAACAAAGCTGCCTTACTTGCTGCCCAATATACTGTATACCACCTACTTTCAGGTTCCATTTCAATGAAATATTGTAACTGTAGCTTCTGTGACAATGGACAAATTGTTATGGCTAGAGTATTGGGTCAGAACAGCTCCGAAAGAGCAGCTCTTGTGGGATGGTCCCGTTAATGTTTGCCATGGAGGGTGTGACTTTTTTACTCCCTGATATGAGGTCATAAATGGGGAAAATCTAATTGGCTTGTTTAAAATTTAAGAAAGAAAAAAAAGCCCAGGAATATTTTTTCCTCTTTTTTTGTGTGTGTAGAATTATTATTTGGCAAAACAGTTCAAATTTAATACAAGAACTACTACAAATAAGAAAAAACAAATATGCTTATGATTTTAAAGAATCTGTGTGTTAAGAGATAATGGGCTATTCGAAAAGGTTTTTGAGCTGAGCCTTATTTTAAGATTATGGCTAGTTCATTTTTTCGTTAGTTTTAAACATTCTGATGCGTCTCTAGCACGAGTGACTTGAAAGACTTGTGAGAAACAAAAAAATGGAGGGAAAAAGATTTACGCTTTCTGTCCTTTTTCTATGTTGTATGGGTCAGGGCGTAAACAAGCCAGCCAGGTACTCTCTTAAGCAGGAACCAAACCGCCGTCAACGGGACAAAAGAAAATCGGGTCTGATGTGACAAAGCAGTTTTTTTTTTCTCTTTTTGTTAAACTACTTAAAATATTCTCTATAAACACCCGGTGCTACAAGGTGAACCTCAGTTCATCAACTATAGTGGCATCGGATCCTCGTATACTGTATTTGATGTGGCACTGGTTTTATGGCTGATGCTTTCCTGCACACAATTCCTCCGCAATCCAGGCTTGGGGCCGGCTCTAGGATTGCACCGACTCGTGCAACCCTCCAGTGGCCGGAGTTGGTTCCCTGCCCAGGAATGGAACCCGGGCCATAGCGGTGAAAGTGATGTAATAATGTGTTCATAAAATGATGTTTTCATTCATTCAAACAAATGGTCTTGCTTTTCAGCCAGCACGTTTATTTCTGGGCATCTCTATTTCCGACCACATTGACGAGCTTCAAATAACATCAGCAGGATGGACAGTTATTCTAACTGCTAAGAGCAGAAACATTACGGACGGTATACAGAGATACAGCTGTATTTAATCTAAACGCGGTATGATGCTACAGTTTGTGCCGCACGTATGGATTTTCATTGTGGAGTCAGAGTGCTTAAAGGCTGCTAATGCAGGACGCTAATGGCCATGCTGTTCTCTCAGTCACGCTCACTCTATTTTATTTAGTCTCTTTCTCCATCATTCACCAGCGCAGCTCTTGCCGGGCCTTTTTTCCTCCCCGAGACTGGGGGCAAGGTGACCTCGGGCAGACCTGTCCTCAGCAGTTCGTACTTTATTTATAGCAAAATGCCTTCGCGCTTTCTCTCCGGCACGGCACGGCGCGGTGCTTTATGCCCCCGATGCGGAGCTGCCGCGCATACAAGCCCGAGCGGAGGCATTTGTCAACAAGGACGACATCATTGATCTGAAAGAATGAAGGACGTAAATAAAAAGGCTTCCATCTTTCAGTTTTAGGCATTTCCTGTTTCTCTTCTAGCAGAGATATAGACGATTAGCCCTGCTTTCCTGTGTAACAGCTCTGATGTCATTTCCCATGTCCTCTGGGATGTGCGTGGCCAAAAATGGCACAGGATCGCATGTTTCTGGAGATGGAGCTTCTGGTGACTGATAAGGTCTCCAACTTCAAAGCCTTGACCGCGCTGTAAACATGCCCCATGGTCGCTGCTACGGTTCACAGAGACACTCGGCATCGCCAACACCTATTTTCACCGGCCCGCCATAAGATCCGAAGTTCTGCTGTGTGTCTGTCTGTGTGTGTGAGAAAGCAGACCGTGAGGGTATTTTAAGACGAGGCTGTAGGGTATTGCGCTTTTTGGCTGTTTGTAAATAAGCTGGTGTCTCTGTTCGTGTCCTCCAGCTCAGGGTTGGCAGTGCGGCTCCGGGGGCCAAGTCATTCGGGTTTTTTCTTCAGAAAATTCACCCAGGCGTTTTACAGAATTAGCATCTGTACCTGTCCTGTGTGTCCACATGGGGTCCCCTGATTTAGCATCAGACGGTAATGACAAATAGGGGACGTGTTATCAGTCATGGCTTTTAACAGCTCAAATTGTTCCTTTAAATTTGATGCGGCTTGTTAAAGAACTTAACTTGTTAAACAATTTAAACAGTGTTTCACCTATTGCCATCAAGGTTGAACCTCTTCTCAGTATGCTGGACTTCCTGCTTTGTGTCTGAAACACTAGCCCCCCAGGAACTCCTTTAATGGCCCACCAATGTGGAACTGGCTTGAAACGAGGTCAGGACTGTACATAACTCCCAGCCCAGTTCCTATAATGTGCCATCAGTCTGCTTAAGCAAACGTCCCGGGTTGACTTGATCGCCCCTGGAGGATTTAAAGATCTCTTTAAAACAAAGCTACACAGCTAAGTAGGACGATGCATTGATTACATTATTGATGTCGTCATACCCTGAGATTACATCACACTACGAGTACGTCCGGAAGTGTTTCCTATTAAAGTAAAGGATCGAAGTGAAGCAGATAGAGTACTGCAGCGTTTTCCAAAAACACAAATAACCAGATAAAACCTCTCTCTCGCCAACCTGAGGACTTCACACGCGACACTTGGAGTAAGCTTCTTTTTTAGTTAAGGCTTTGCTTGTGAGTACAATTTACATTTTTAACGACCGTTAATACTATGATGATAAGCGCTCTGCTAGCTAAATATATCTAATTAAGAAAAAAAAATGAATCTATGCTTTCAGGTGTTTTGAGGTGGTAAAAACGTCACTGTTCCTCATTAATCCTACAGGTGGCGCACTCTAAACTGTTCACACACTTGCAGGAGTAAATTATTTGCGAAGTATGTTTCGAATTGGAACAGAATCTCTAAATAAATCGGGATATTTGTTACATCATGATGCTTACTGAATCGCCATACAGATCGGATCGCTGACTAAGTATCGTGATAATATTGTATTGGGTAGTCCCTGGTGATTCCCATCTCTAAAGAACGTGTTCCTTGATACCCCTGATTGCTTAATCTTCAGGATTTTTTAAAAATTTATTTCAGTATCAGTATACGTATTGTAAAGTACCAAAGAACTCATCAGTGACCCCTTTGTAGCTGAGGATGCTGCTAATTTCCTAGCCATGTTTTTCAGTTTTTTTTTCAGTGTGAGATGTAAAATGGTGGCGGAATGTAAATTACTGTACATGCAGGACCGTTATTACTGTACATGTTTAAGATACAGTAGTTGGGTCTTTGACTAACTTATCTAGGTGATGTTAAGTGTTTCGGAACTTTCTCACCACGTTAGCTGATTGATTCACCGGGGTTGTAATGGTACTCTTGTTCTGTGCCGTACTGTTTGTGCAGGATGTGGTTCGGTGCACATCAACCCAGTCTAGCTTTAACTAATGCCGGGCACATTTTATAATTTTTTCAAGCAACAGGTACCATTTAAGGTTGAATGCACGATTTCTCTGTGATTAAATCACTCTTCGCGGTCTACAGTCGTCTCTCGGAGTCGTTTCTCCATCCACCGTGCTGGCTATGTTTGCTTTAAGCGCATCAGAAAGTCCTAAAAATATCCGCTTCTCACATCGCCCATGGCAGGACCGACTGTAATTTGACAACTTTGATGGGTTTATTCACCTGTGAACTCAGTGACGGTGCACTACACGCTGATTGTTTGCGATTTGGGTGTGAACGTGTTCATGTGTGTAACCGTGGGTCTGATGCCACACAGACAGAAGGACTTCTCCTCATCCAGCCCATCAGGCTCTGGTGTCATCTTTCTGCCATCTGCCACCGGCTGCCCGTCTGCCCGGCTCCCATCTCAGCAACAGACACACACTCCGGGACACACGAAACACAGTTTGATTCTCTTGTGTATTTATTCATCAGCATTCTATTTTTTAAAGAAGGTGTCGCGGCTATAATGAAAAACAGCGTGATTTTATTTTCATAAACACAACCGGCACGTGTTCTCTCCTCAGAGTGAAGATCAAGTCTGATAACACTTCCACAGC
>JAAGKR010001916.1:0-13479 GCA_011419295.1 Clarias macrocephalus
TTACGCCCCCTACTGGAGCTTATAGGAGAAATACAACCAGCCGAGCTGCAGCACTGTTCAGGGACATTGCGAGACACACATAGTACATAATAAAGATGTCACTAAAATATCACTGTGACGTATTTTCCTGCTGTTTTACTAGTGTAAGCTGGCAGGACACTTTTACTCTCTCTTTTCCTTACCCAGTAATGCCTCATCATACACAGTTTCAATACAGTCGCTGCTATTAAAGTGAAAACCTGGCATGCATACGTCTGGTGGTTATTTCTCCTGGACATTCTTCATATGTATTTCAAACATAATTGAATTGTAATGCCTTTGATATTAATATAGAAATATTCAACTAGTATGCAACGTGTTGTGTAACTGCCGTTGGATTTACACAATGATATTCTTTAATAAATACTACATACCTGCACACACTCACTCCCTACATGACGTTTTGAATAAATCTAAAGCTTAGCACTGAACTGTGTTTTCACTTTTCACTTCACACCCCCCCCCCCCCACCCCCAACATACTCATTCCTGTATGACTAGCAGGGTGAGGACCACCTTTTCTGCTACGCTTAGAGACAAATGAATACTACATTTCAACAACAGGTCCCAACCCACAGTTTACAACAGATTTGCAACTTGTAACATTAAAATGAAAGATTTAACACCAACATGATGGGAGAAAAACAGAATCATTGGGTTGGAAAAGGATCACCCTCTTGTGCCAGTATTTTGCTGAACCACACTTTGCTTTAATGCTTTAATCACAACCTTTAGTCTGTTGGGAGATTTCTCTACTAATGTCCAGACTTTCCATATGCCATCTTATAAAAATGTTATCATGCAAAACTGGCTGGACAGAATGTAATGAATCTTTTGCAGTACTTGGAAATATGCAGGATATGTGAAGGAAATGTTTAATCTGCACCATCAGTGAATCTAAATGTTGAGTAAAAGTGATGTTATGAACAGTTATGTGTGGGATTTAATAATCTACTTTAAAATAATCTACTAATGCGCTACTGTCTCAATGTAAACAAACACCTGCACCAATAGATATTAATTAGAAAAGATAAAGTGAATATTTTTACTGGGATTAGTTCATATTTTCACTTTGGCTGAAATAACAGCGCTGACGTGGTAGAAGTGAATTTTAACACGCCGGAGTCGTTTTAAGACAAAACTTCATCTTTATCTGATCGACTTTTTCCATTTCTCATCTGTGATTCTCTCTCCGATTACCGAACAGCGAGTGTATTTGTCTGAACACCAAAGAAGTACAACTTAGTGTAAACAAGGCGTCAGATACTCGACCTTACAGAATGTGATTTCTGTGTATTAATAAGTTAGACAGAGAGACACACAGACATGTACGTGGACTTCAACCTCAAATAATAATAATAATAATAATATCACTCATTACATTAAAGATCAGCAGATTATTATTAGCTTTAACCTTTTAACTCTTTCTATAATCTCTATAACTGTCGACAGTGCCTACGTACGCTAGTAAACTCCTCATAAAAAAGATTCATTTAAAAATGTTTTAGTTCATTCAGAAATTGACACATCAAGTTATTTTCATACAGTCCCATAGACTCACTCAGTCCGAGTCAGTTTTTTACCCTGCTTGGGTGGGTCCAGAGCCTGTCCCAGGAACACTGGGGCTGAGGTGGTATCATAAAGATTCTAGTCTAGTTTTGTAACAGTCCAACAGATGGCAGCACCAGGCTGCGCACACACACACACACACAGTCACAGCTCATCATCATTTCCAACCTTTGTGGCATCGAGAATTCATCCCCAGGGGACAGAACGTTAATAGCGACTTCTACTTCCAGGTGCTAAGGCATCTGATGGAGGACATGCGGCGAAAAAACAGAGCTTATAAACGGAGCTGATCTCAAAACCTCGAAACCTGAGATCTTTTTGATACTACAGCACCCTGTACCCTGAATACAATAAAACCAGAGACCTGAACCCCCAGACAACAACACGCTCAATAACAATTCAAATCACTGCAGTTTCAAATATTAATACTTTGTGTACAACTTTTTCACATCACATGCCATTACACACATTTACACACACACGATAGCACTGAAAATAATAATTAGAAGCATTACAGGGCGATTAAACAAGAGCCGGTCTGAGAAGACAACTCAAAATGGACAATATGTGCCTGTTACTGCCATACACGTGTGTGTGTGTGTGTGTGTGTGTGTGTGGGAGACAGTAATAAAGAGGAGGAGGTCTAGAGGCCATCCTCTCTTTTCTTGTTCTCACTTTCACATGAATATGTGATTAACTGTTGCTACTGGTTACACCCCAGCCCACCACACTCACACACACACACACACACACACACACACACACACACACACTGGCCAGCTGTTTTGTCTCCCCATGTGTGCGTGTGTGTCACTCTGTCTTAGAGCATCAGTGGCGTTGTTCACCTGCTGCCTCAAACCCACCTGGTGTTTACTGCTAGGCAATAAACACTGCTTGTGTGTGTGTGTGTGTGTGTGAGAGAGAGAGAGAGAGAAAGAGAGAGAGGGAGGACAGAGAGAGTGGACCTACTCTAGCGGCGCGCACATCCCTCCAGTTTCACTCAAATGCCTCCCGCTTTACATAACGCTGTTGCTCCTAATGAATCTCCTGTTTCTTATTGTAACCTCTGGATAAATGCGCACATCTGGCTGTAAGCTCGTCTTTCAAAGGGATTCACAGACCTTCAGTGAGCAGCAGGTGAGATTTATTAACTTATTATTTTTAACCTTCTTCCTGGTCTGGTCTTGATTTCACTTGAATCCATGGCGACGTTCACAACATACACTTGATTTCAGCTCTCTGATGTTCACAGTAAAAGTTGAAATGAGTTTTATAGACTATTGGTCTTGGTGTAAGTGTACTTGTATTTAATTGTACTTTAACAATTAAGCCACAGCAACAATCAGGTCAATAAATGTCTAGGATAAGTTCATGATTTAGACAAGATAGAAAGTCGAGCCATGAGTTCACAGCAGATATGTCACCGCATAAAGTGTGTGTGTGTGTGTGTGTGTGTGTGTTTGTGTGTGTGCATGTGAGGCCTGCCGGCACACCTGGGCTTGTGTAAGTCTAATGGATGTTAATGAAGGCAGCCTGTGTGTCCAGCGCACTCCTTAATGAGGATGAAGAGTAAACAGCACTACCTCGGCCGCCTCTCGCCGCTCCTAATCATTCAGCACAGATCGGTTTTCTGGAAACTGATTACGTTCACAGAATAGGGGCCGGGTCCTGGGGTACAGATTAAACCGGCTCTCGGTTCTAGTGCCTGGGACTCCATGTTGAATCAACACAATAATCAGTATTCAACTTTTAAATGACCGTAAGATGAAACTTTGAATATCCATAGCATCTTGATAATGATAATGATAATATAAGAACATATAAACCTTATGCAGTTTGGCCCAGACGTCTGGATCCACAGGCAAAACATGTAGTTAAATGTAGAAATTAGAGCAACTGCTCATACTGATGGCTTCTGACTTCTTCACGGCACTTGTGTGTGTACGCCGAATGCAAGAACACTGTACATTTCTTAATGTTTCACAACCGATGTTTTTCGACGCAGAGATGAAATCCTCCTTATGTGATATTGAAATCCTCCTTCAGGTTATTCCAGGTCAAATCTGATAGACTCCTGATTTCACATGATCCCAGAGAAAAAAGCTGAGTGGTGTAACGTCTGGTTCTGTTGTAATGTAAGATTCAAAGACATCTTGGGTGTAAAATAAAACGGAGAAGGAGACAAAAAAAAAATTATATTATAAAGAAAAATGCCTCTGAATAACAATGTTGGCATAATAAGAGAAATTTAAGCCAGTGGTGGTATAATATTACTAGTCTAATCTATTGAAAATATTATTTAATAGTAGTATAATAATATATATCTAACCATACTATAAGAGTTTAATATAATGATGTTATAATATCAGTAATCTAATCTATCTATTATCAATAATCCCACCCAATGGAAGTCTAATCTAATGAAAGATTAATCTAATAGTGGTATAATACCTATAGTCTAATCTAATCAAATGTCAAACTAAATAGAGAGTATATACAGTATGTAGGTGATATGGTGTTTAATCTAATTATGGTCTAATACTAGTAATCTAACTAAATATTGTACAAAATTAATAGTCTAATTTAAGGTTAGTTTCATCATTTAAGTATAACATCAATAATCCAATCTAATGGAAATCTAATCTAATGGAAGGTTAATCTAATAAAATTGTAATCTATTCTAATAGTGTTTAAACTACTTGTGGTAGAATTAATAGTCTAATCTAATGGTGGTATAATAACTATAGTCTAATCTATTCGAAGGTTATTCAAATAATATATTAATCTAATCTAATGGTGGTATATCAATAATCTAATCTAGTTTATCTATGTAATAAAGAATTAATAGTCTAAATTTAAGTATAATGTGATGGGAGTCTAATATCAGTGATGGGAGTCTAATCTAATGGAAGATGAATGTAATAGTGGTACAATAGCTGTAGTCTGATCTGATGGAAGGTCAATCTAACAAAGGATTAATCTAATGGTGGTACAATATGAGTTGTCTAATGTAATGGATGTATAATATCAGTTGTCTGATCTAATGTTAGTACGCTAAGTACGAGAAATGTGCTCAGAAAAACATCCTGAATGAGGGCGATCAAAGATCGATTAAACACTTAGTGAAATCCAATTGTAAATTTTTAAAAAATTAAAATTTTAAATAGAACCCATATGTGTCCAACAAATGTGGTTAGTTGATGACCTGAATATAGATTGAATGATCAGGTTTTTCCATCACTGGATTTTCTTTTTCCTTGATGGGACGGGAACTAGACAGGAGGAAAAAAAAACAATGTATTGAAGCAAATAAGTAAAAATGAGATCTTCAGTTTTTGTCCGTTACTGAAGTGTAACATGCTTCAAAAAATTCAGCGTCATGGGTATGATTTTCATCAGCTGAATGATATCTGATGCATGACTTATGTCAGCCCACGCTTAGCACAACATAAGAGGAGGAAGCTCAGCGCAGCAGTAAGAGCATGTTAGTATCGTTAGACTGTTGGTTTGAGGAATGTTATGGTGCGGCAAATGCTGATGAGGTATTAGTTGTTACTATGGAAATAATAATGTAGTAGAATGAGCACATGAACATAATCCTGTGATATATGTATCAGTGTGGTTACATCTGATTAGTCTGACTGGAGACCCCTAGGATTAATGGATGGATGGCGTTTGTATATGAGTATAAGGTGCAAAATATATTCAAAAATAAATAAAAAATATTCAGCAAAAGTGAAAATATGAACTAATCCCAGTAAAAATATTCAGTTCAGCTTTTCTAATTAATATCTATTGGTGCAGGTGTTTGTTTACATTGAAAGTAGATTATTAAATAATCTACAAGCGATGTTCATAACTTGATGCTGTCGATACTTGCAGCTTGGAATCTGGCACATAACAGCTCATAACTCCAGTTCTACTCAACACTGCGATTGAATTTATGGCGCAGATTTAACTTTAGGCAAATATCTAAGGACTGGCAAAGGGTCATTTACATTTTGTCCAGCCAGTTGTGTGTGATGCTGTAACAAAATCAACCTGGACAGACAGACAGAATTTTTTCTGAGACTGGTTTCTGGTCCTCCAATGAATGAAACATAACGGTATCATTAAATGAGCGAGTTCTGACCAATGTACCGACAAAATGTTTTATTTATATCGATGAAAAGATTAAGGCCTTTTGGATTTTTTGGTTCATACGCAGGAGATCAATGATCTCCGCCTCAGAGCTGATCAATTATCAGATTGGATATGAAATCAGATCAGTGTATTTGCTGATTTAATATTTCCCGTCTGGGTCATCCCCTAACAACGT
Organism: Clarias macrocephalus; assembly: GCA_011419295.1. NCBI lineage: Eukaryota > Metazoa > Chordata > Actinopteri > Siluriformes > Clariidae > Clarias > Clarias macrocephalus. The sequence continues at coordinate 5,926 of JAAGKR010001916.1, forward strand.
TCCTCACTATAGGCCAACGCAGCTTGGTTAGCTATTAGCATTAGTCCTCCTCTCATCACTGGATAAAGAATATAATGGTGATGATCAGCTCTTGAACACAAAGTCCAGCGATCAGAGCGTCACTGTTTAGTGAATGTATTTTCGCTGTGTGACTTAAACAAAATCTGGAGCGTCTTATATAACCGTCATAATCAGAAACAGCTCCGTGTCCTGACCTCACGTACCTCGTTAATACACACCGTGCACCAAACTCGGTCCATTAGAACAGATTAGTGAGGATAAAATCAGAAACGTGCCACATGGCCTGAACTAATGAGACTGGAGCACTGAAGCATTCTGGGAGGATTCTGAGAAGAGCACAGAACGCACGTGCCCAGAGATAGATGCTCATGTGTGTGTGTGTGTGTGTGTAGGTGAGAGGGTTAAACACAAGGTCATATTTTATGTTTTGTACTCGCCGTCGTTATCAACGTTTCTCGGCAGACGAGCGAGGAGTGTGTTCAGAGATAAAGCTCTTCTGGCTTCCTCGTCCAACACGACAGAGCGTAGGAGCTGAGTGTGCAAGCCCTCGTTCCTCATATCCATCCCATCCATCCAGATCCACACGGTGATAAAGCTGAAAAACACCATGCAGCCGTGATGATGTAATACACACACATTTATAACACCCATTAGTGCTTATAAAGTGTATTCACCAACTGAAAAACAACCCTGAGATGATGAACGGACGAACACGTCCACCAGCGAGAGCTTTAGAAGGATTTCAGGTTCGATTCTCAATCTTAGTTGTAACGTGAATAATCACTACACCTTACATCGAATTATAAATCTACGCTTTTAATCAAGCAGTGCTTGAGATGTCGATTTTGTGTGTGTGTTTGTGTGTTTGTATGTATGTATGTATGTGTGTGTGTACTGGATGAGCTGTCTTACGAGAGCATTTTGTACGAGTGTGTGGGAGGATGTTTCTGTGTGCGTGGGGGCTTTGTACGCGTGTGTGTTTTAGAGAGAGAGAGAGAACAGTAGAAAGAGATGTATGTACGTGTGTGTGTGTGTGTGTGTGTGTGTGTGTGTGTGTGTGGTGAGGTGCAGGTGACAGTGACCTCACTCTAATGGTAATGCCGCTTAGAGCAGAAAAGCCTCCCGCAGCTGCAACCCAACAAGCTGCCTCATTATACTCACCATCAAAAGGTGAGCAGAGGAGAGAGAGACGGAGAGAGAGAGAGACGGAGGACAAATGAGTGAAACTGAGGAAGAGTGAGAGGTGAAAGGGAGAGACAGAAAGGGAGACAAAGAGAGAGAGACAAGAAAGAGAAACATGGCGAGTGAGACAGAGAAACACAAACACACTACAGAGAGGCAGAAAGAGAGAGAGAGCATAAAAAAGAGATGTACAGTGTGTGTCATGAATAAATCACAGTGATCAAACTCCCACTCTCTCAATTCTGTAATGACTCATCCATGCAAAATAAACACAGAACCAAAGGATTATGAGTCTAGAATTAAGCAGAACACAATATGACACGCTTACAGCACGTGTAACAAAATGGAGAAATGCCGGGTTTAAAAGTTCTCACTGGTGAACCCTGAGGCTTTCACATTGGTGTAATTCCCAGGGTTCCAAGAATAAAGATGGAACGTCGAATAAATGAACGAGTTCCTGATGTAGTGGGGATGTCAGGAGTCAAGGATGAGATGGATGTTTGTGTGGAATCCTCTTTAATCCTCACTCACCCACTCATCGTCTCATCCTGTGTACAGGGGGCCTGAAGCCCATCCCAGGAGACTTACACCCTGGACAGGGCACACATACCGTACATACTCATTCACACACTTTGGGAACAAATTGTCCTAATCTTTCGTATCTTTGGACTGTGGACTGTCTGTCTGTCTATTTATCTAAATGATACTTGATTTGAACCGTCTTGATTTGTAGATTTTGTGCTAAGTATATGTTGAGATATTTATAGCATTATAATTGGAATCAGGCATTTTTTCTGAGGTTTGGAAAATGTTTATACCAGCAACCAACTAACCTGTTATTTCCTCAACAGGTCTGGTCTGTGATTAGCGCCCCCTGTGTTGGACCATGGAGGAATCTGTGACTGTGACCTGCACTGTGTAGAACTGATCTCCAAAGATGGCAGCATCCGGATTCCCTCAGACCCCCAACCTCAACGAAACTCAAGCCAATCACTCACTGGAACATGGGGCGTCCGTGCACCCAACCCCCAGCATGCAGCTTGGTACGATGTCCAACCCACAGTCCCGTCTCCGTGACGCTATGGGTCTGGCGGCCATGGTGACACTAAACGCCGTGGCTCTGTTGGCGAACCTGGCCGTGCTGATTGTGGTGCTCAAGGCGTCACACTTGAGGAAGTACAGCTTCGTGTGGCACCTGTGCGGCGTGGATGTGCTTTGTGCATCCCTCCTCATGCCGCTTGCCATTGTGTGTGGCTCGCCAATCTTCGCCGGGGTCATCTTCACGCCACTTGAGTGTCGCCTGTATGTCTTCCTCAATGCTTTTCTGATCTCTGCCTCCATCTTTACGGTGACAGCGATTAGCATCGAGCGCTACTACTACATTGTGCACCCGATGCGCTACGAGGCCAAAATGACGCCCCGAATTGCTGCCGCGGTCATGGCGCTGGTCTGGTTGGCGTCTGCTGTCCTTGGGTTGGCCACTGTGTTTGGTTGGCCCAGTTATCGCCACCATAGCGCCATTGCTGCCGCCCATTGCTCACTTCACTGGAGCCACAGCGGGCACCGGCGCGTTTTCTCTATCATCTTCTGCGTGCTTTGCTTTTGTGTCCCTGCCGCCATCATCTTGGCCGTATACGCTAACGTCTATAAGGTGGCTCACACGGCTGCCCGCCACAGGGGACCTCTACCTAGCTGGGTGCCTGCAACACCTCGCCCAAAACACCGCTCCGACTCCGTCAACAGCCAAACCACCATCATTACCAGCAGTGCCAGGAGAGGGACCGGGACACATGCTCCTCGCAGGCCACGCCGGACAGTGGTAGGGGGTAAAGCAGCACTCACACTGGCTGTCATAGTGGGACAGTTTGTCCTCTGTTGGTTGCCATACTTTGCCTTCCATCTGCATTTGTCCCTGGACGTTGCCCACAGCTCAGCTGATGAGGCAGAAGGCCCTGTCACATGGTTGGCCTACTCTTCTTTCGCCGCAAACCCATTTTTCTACGGCCTGCTGAACCGCCAGATTCGAGAAGAGGTGTGCAAGACAATGTGCTGCTGCTGCCGCTCGCCCAGCAGACCCGCAAGGCCCCCGGCATCCGGCCACGATGCCTCGGCACACGAAGACTTCCTGCATTTTCTGAAGCGCAGCAGCTCGATGGAAGCCACACGCAGCAGTTACAACACTGCGACTCCCAGGAATACACTTGACCAAACTGGGTTCAGGATACCGGGACAGATCCCTGAGGAACTGACCTAGGCTGCTGATAAATGGCATCCAATTCTGCTACTTTCAATTTAGATTAAAATCTGGAATGTTTACTTTGGATCCAAATCTGGAGCATTTAAATCTGGAATGTTCAAATCAACTCCAAACCTGGATTGTTCAAATTGGATCCAAAATCTAAGACATTCAATATGGACCAAAATCTGTCATTTTAAAATGTGATCAGAATCAGGACATTTCAGATCTAAAGCTGGAACATTCAAAATTTATTCCAGACATTTAGTTTGGATTAAAATCTGCTTTTTAAAATGCGAAAAATGGATCTGAACCTGGAGCGTTTAAAGAAAACAAGATCAAAATGTGGACGATTTAAATCAATCAACTGAATTTAGAACAGACAAAACAGATCCAAAGCTCAGATTTTCAAAGCAGGTCTAATCAAACTAATCTTCTGATTGAGTGAAGAGGTAAATAATAGATGCATAGTTGAAATCTCTCTTGGGTCCACTTGGTCGTGCTAATAGCATGTGATCATAAGTGATGTACTTGTGGCACACAAAACACACACTTTAATGGCCGGTTGTTTATGTACACTGACTTCACTTCTAACGATGGACCTCAACCACTGGGGATTATTATTAAAAGCTTTCATTAGATATTACCAAATTTCTGGTCCATTCCCGAAGTAAAAAAAAAAACGATCCAGTGACTCGAATTAGATTGAATCAGATACGTGAAAATAAAATCTGATTCTGCGGTCAGGCTGTGTGAAGTCAACCTCAGATACTCAGGGTTGTTCTTTTAACAGGGAATTCGAAAAGCGTTCTTCAGCATGTGTCACGATAAAGCCTAGAATGATCTCGTCTTCAACTGTGGTTTATTCAGAATGAGAACTTTCAGCACGGTCCATAACAACACGTCTTTGTTCATTTGCCTTAAAGTGCAACACAAATAAAACTCACACAACCTCTTCTTTAAATGCGTCTATTTTGCTCTCGGTTTAACCCACAGGCTTGTATTTTGGTTCTAGTGTTTGTTGAGTCGTTCGCCGATTTTCTGCACAATACTAAAGCCTCTGTATTAGTGTACACAGTATTTTAGACGGTGTTGATTAATATCATTTGAGAACATATTTTAACGTTCGGTTATTTGTGATGTGAGTAGTTTGACGTCGGGTTTACGATATGGTGTGAAATGATATTTATTTGGAACTGTATTTATTCGATTTCAAATGCTGTCTTTTTGTTTGGATTTCTGTTCATTTTTATTTCTTCACTTGGCTCTAAGATCTCCTGTCTCCATGCTGAATAAAATACCCTTCCCTCTGTCACGGGGAGTGTGTTACACAACGTGTCTTTGTTTCGTAAAAAAAAAAAAAAAAAAAAAAAAATTAACAGCCTTGGCTGGCGAGCGCCACTGCTGGATAATGTGTCTGTCAAAGTCCAGGAGATACAGAAAGGCCTACTTATCACACTATAGTGCAAAAAGCATAAGTAATGGCCTTATAAATGTCTGCTGCATTTCATCCTCGATAACAACCTAGTAACTAAAATGGCCCATTATGTATTGGTGCCGATTTTTTATTATTTTTTTTTAGTGCAAACAGGGCTTTAACACGATAATAACATGCTATAAAGTCTGAATTTCAGAGAACTAGTCGCCCCTTCGTCCTCTCACCCACGCATCGAGCTTGTTCAATTGCGTTTCGTTTAAAACAGATTTTAAATATTTACATAGCTTGTATTGTTTTATCCGGCCAGCGCTTTGAACTGAAAGTTTAGCGGGCATGACATTCAGAATTCAGCTTTTCCATAGTGAACAGAATCCATACACAGATCATCATATAGTTACGGATGCATCTCTGTGAACAATCTATAAACGAATGTGTGATCAATACCATAAAAAATGTGTGATGCTGATGTGGAGATTATGAGATTATGGGCTTTTGCTAGAAAACTAAAAAAAACATAGAAAAATGCTTCGTAATTTCGAATCATCCATGACAACTTGAGATAGGATGCTGTGTGTTGATGTCTGTGTTTCACACATAACCAAACACAATACTGAATAACAACAGTACATCATGTAATGCTGTATGAACTCACTTTACACTGGGGATGGGAATCAGCCGTCACCTCCCCATACGATATTATCACGATACCTCGGTGCCGAATTGATTAATATTGAAAATCTATAATTATCACGATTCATTATAACATTTTTCCCACCAATTTATTATTATTACAGACAGCGCCACCTGTAGGATTATATAAAAATGGCGATGTTTGACCTCCTCAAACGCCTCCAAAAGTCTCAAAAATCAACTTGGCAGTGAGCGTGCGGGCAGGAAGGGCTCACATGCGATTTTCGACTAATTAGCGCTCGTGGTGTTTTTGAGCCTGCTGTAGGTGTACAGTATGTAATGAGTGAGTTTGACAGTAACACTGTGATGAATTGGTTTTAACACGAGCAATCTTTGATAATGTAACGGCATAAAAATGTGTTTCTGCTGCGATACAGAATTGTTTATATCTGAGGCTGATCGACCAATCAAACTGAAAACCAGCTAATTCTGGTCACTGGCCGATAGACCAGTTCATCTCTATTATAAATGTAAAAAAAAATTATTTTGGGGTCAGTGTGGCGATAATAAAAGCACCATGGTTTATAACTCAATTATAACTCAAACTCAACCGATAACTCAATCGATTTCCCCCCATACTTAGTATCTAAAGTATGGAAAACTTACCCCCATTATAAAATGTCATTGTCTCAGGCTTACTGTTCATCCACAGCAGAGGATTTATGAGGAATCGTGACCCCGATGCTGATTTGTGCACTTATATAAAAGAAAATCAGCAGCAATAGCAGCAGGACCACATGCTACCTGATTTAAACACATAACATGAAACACACACACACACACAAACACACACACACACACATACACAAACACTCACTTAAATTTGTATTAAACTACATGACTTTAAAAAAATCAAGCAAATTGTCAGATTAGAAATTAAAATGCACTAGAAAAATATTTTCCGTCCCCAAAAAATATGCCACAATGCCGCCTGTGTGTGTGTGTGTGTGTGTGTGTGTGTGTGTGTTATGGGAGGAACTCAGGAATCTGAAGATAAATAAAACAAGGATGGCATTAAACAAACATTAGTGAAACAAACATTAGTGAAACAAACATTAGTTGGCTCCATTTTAACATGGAGTAGCTTTAGCACAAGAGCGACATCCAGCAGACCTCATCGTGGTGAACGCTTTTATTGTTAATGTGCTATGGTTGAGTGAGCGATTCAGTAAACACAGAAATAAGTGTCGGCTGTGTTGGTGTATAGTCCAATACTATAGGAGTTTGAGCTTCATGTTATACATGCAGTTGTGAGATCTCACCGGTTCAGATTCACAACAGTTTGCCAGGTTTAAAAATATCCCGTCTGTTCAAAATGAGAATATTGTGCCATCGTTGTGTCTCGATGTTCTGGAACTCAGGAATCGGAGTTGTTATTGTCACAACTGTAATCCAGGAGCAGAGATAGTGACGGGGCGAGCCGGGATCTGTGTAAAGTGGGAAAACTCCCATCAGGGAAAAGAGCTTAAAACGTTTAATATGCACAGCAAGAGATTTAAACATTAGCAAACTTAGAGTAGATCAGACCACAGATATTTTAAATACAGCTGATCAAACCACTGACATCTTACATAGAATAGATCAGATTACTGACATCTTACATAGAATAGATCAGATTACTGACATTTTACATAGAATAGATCAGATTACTGACATTTTACATAGAATAGATCAGATTACTGACATTTTACATAGAATAGATCAGATTACTGACATCTTACATAGAATAGATCAGATTACTGACATCTTACATAGAATAGATCAGATTACTGACATTTTACATAGAATAGATCAGACTGCTGACATCTTACATAGAATAGATCAGATTACTGACATTTTACATACAATAGATCAGATTACTGACATTTTACATAGAATAGATCAGACTGCTGACATCTTACATAGAATAGATCAGATTACTGACATTTTACATAGAATAGATCAGATTACTGATATTTTACATAGAATAGATCAGACTGCTGACATC